>JBCNJP010000430.1:0-24739 GCA_039602395.1 Deinandra increscens subsp. villosa
TACTATGTCCCTTTCAGATAAAAAAATACTGTTCAAATTTAAAAGGAGACGGTATCCAATCGCGGTTTGTTTGGGAATGACCGTTAATAAGAGTCAGGGTCAGTCACTCTCAAAAGTTGGTTTGTATCTCAAAAATCCATGTTTCAGTCACGGACAACTTTACGTCGCATTGTCAAGGGTGAAGAGCAGAGATGGGCTTAAACTTTTAATACTTGATGAGGATGGCAACGTGACAAACCAGACATTGAATGTTGTTTATAAATCTGTATTTTCCAATATGTAATTTTCTTTTACAATTTATCATATGTTTCATCTTACTTTGAATTCAAATGATGCATTTAGTTTTTCATTTGGTTTTCTGCTTTCTACTTTTCATTTTTATTTATTCATATGCTGCCGTGCGATGCACGGGTTTCAAAAACTTGTGTGTATATATATATATATATATATATATATATATATATATATATATATAGGGAGATGATCATTTGAGAACCATTTTGATTTGAGAACTAAAAAGAACTAATTTGAGCCACATGTTTATTACATGTATCCCCCTCCCATGAATTGTAGTGGTCCCCCGTGAAATTTGTGGTTGAGATTTAGTTCTCAAAAGTTCTTAAAATAGAAAGATCCGTGTAGACCCATTATTTTTTGTAGACCCCGTAGACCCCTTATAAAACTCAATAAAACTCATTAAAACTCATTAAAACTCACTAAAAATAAAACTCAGTTTTGTTAATTTAGTTTTTTTATTTGCGATAAGATTTTAAGAACAAAAAAAGACAATTAAAAAAAAAGAAAAGCGAAAAACATTAAAAATTGAACATTTTAAGACAATGAGTTTAAAAGTCAATAAACTCAATAAAACACAGTGTTGCGTTTAAAACTCATTATTTTAAAACTCATTGTCTTAAAATGTTCGAATTTTAATGTTTTTTTTTTTTAATTTATTTATTTATTTTTTGGTTCTTAAAAGCTTATCGTAATAAAAAAAGCCAAATTTACAACACTGAGTTTTATTTTTATTGAGTTTTATAGGTGTCTACGGGGTCTACAATATTTTAAGGGGTCTACACGGAACCCTTCCCTATATATATATATATATATATATATATATATATATATATATATATATATATATATATATAGGAGAAGGATAAAATGAAAACCATTCCGAGTTGGAAAAACCATGAAAACTAAGCTAAAAAAATCGTTTTTTTGTTATGATTTTTTTATGGTGCCTCTCTAAGTTTAAAAAAACACCCTTTATGGAAAAAAATGTAAAAAAACGCCAATTAAAATTTTATTAAAAACAATATTTAAGAATCGATTTTTGCAAAATAAAAGTTAACTGGCCAAAAAAGACGTTAAAAATTGTTATTTTTAAGATGTATGTTTTTATAGATTCTACAATCATTTTTAATGGTTTGGTGAAAAAAAAGCGCCTAGAGAATTAAAAAAAATTATATACAGAGTTTGTTACATATGTAACAAGGCATTTACATATGTAACAGGTAAATGTTACGTATGTAACATGACGTAACGTCAGATTTCGGAATTAAAAAAAAAACCTACTCGGCGCTTTTTTGATTTTTTTTTCACCATAGGGCTTGTATTAACGCATAGAATCACTAAAAAGAATTGAAGAAAAAATTCGTGTTGTGGAAGTTTCCACGATTTTTCCAACTCAAAGAGTTTTCATTATATCCATCCCCTATATATATATATATATATATATATATATATATATATATATAGGGTTAGGTTCAAATGAGAACTTTTTGTTTTGAGAACTTTTGAGAACTAAATCTCAACCACAAATTTCAGGGGGGACCACTACAATTCATGGGAGGGGGGATACATGTAATAAACATGTGGCTCAAATTAGTTCTTTTTAGTTCTCAAATCAAATTGGTTCTCAAATGATCCTCTCCCTATATATATATATATATATATAGGGTTAGGTTCAAATGAGAACTTTTTCTTTTGAGAACTTTTGAGAACCAATTTGGGCCACTAATTTTCAAGGGGGGAGCATTCAAATTCATGGGGGGGGTTTTCCATATATATAAACTAGTGGCTAAGATTAGTTCTTTTTAGTTCTCAAACCCAATTAGTTCTCAAATGATCCTCTCCCTATATATATATATATATATATATATATATATATATATCCCAAAAAAATTAGTCTTGTATTGAAAAGCCGAATGGACCTAGATCAAGCTAAAAAAATATATGAATAAATCACAATGCAAATTGTGACATGGTTGAGGTATACGCCAAGATATATGTTAGGGTGGTAGCTCACACACCCGTATATGTGAGCAAACGTTTGAGTACCCCACCCCCCATTCTTTGGTCGGATCCTATAACAAACTCGGTGGCTTGATCGATATATAAACCCAAGAAACTCTTAGTATGCTTGACTACTGAGTGTTCACCACAAATACACACCCGAGCGTTGAGTGAGATTGGTGTGTGAATGAGACACAGTGAAATAAAGGTTGCAAATATTTGTTGGGAAACTTTGTGAGCATACCGAGTATGCTTGGGTAGGATTCAATGTTTTTGAAATTGTCATTGTGTAGTGTTGGGATAATGGTTTGAGTTAAGGCAAGAAATGCTAAGTATGGGGATGTTTGATGTGTTGCTAAACAAATAGGTTTTGTCTGTAACTTCCTGGTCGTTTGGTTACATTTTCATATTGTTTTATTTAAATTTATGTTTGTTTAGTTTATGTTTGCGTTTATATGCTTTGGTAGGCTTCATGGTACGAAAGGGAAGGAAAATTATGATCGAATCAAAGCAAGAGAATAAGAGAGATAAAACAAATGAAAAGCTGTAACCCACACCCCTCGCGTTATGCAAGGGGTGTACATATACTCTTCACGATACACAACCATAAGAAAGTAGCCACATTTGTTCCAGAGGTTGAACGGATCGTTTTGCGTGAACGGCTCGTATCATATTATGTCCCGTAATGGCTTGTTTTGCCGTAACAACTCGATTTTACTGTACCGACAAAAAACCCTAAATTTTCCCTTGTAAATAGAACATGATGGTGTTCGGTTACAGAACTTCTTGAACGATAGAAGGACGACCAGAGGCTACCAGAGACGTGATTCAGAGCTTGAAAAAGAAGGATTAAAGGCTTAGATCATCTGATTGAAACATTCCACACTTCGATTTCATTTCTTTGTTTCATTTTCAGTATTTTATTAAAGTTAACCATGATTTCCAGATGCTTAACTTCTGTTTTCAATTTATATTTCAGCATGCTAGGCTAAACTTGTGAATCGTTTGGGCTAGATGACCCTATTTATGGTTTGATTGCGTGATGTTATCGGTTTTCATTATGATTGTGATATGAAGTAAATATTGTGTTGCTTTATAATTGGTTAATGTTTCTTAATTTCATAATGGTATTAGTAATTTCTGAAATATTGTGGAATCCTAGCTTTGGTATGCATGTCAACTGTAGTTAGGTGTCTATCGTATTACCGAATCACAGAATTTATGGTTTACGCGTGAAATAAAAATAGTCGCGATAGTTATAGAAATTACAGTGATCACCAATTAGGAGTTCATCCTTAGGGTTTGTATGAGAAATTATTCCTTCCCATAGCTAGTAGTTGTCCTTAGCATTGTCAAGTAGCCTCGTAGTCACCGATAGGTCGGGTCTGCCACTGCTTAGTCATGTTTAGGAACCTGCTAGGGTAACCATTCAATAGTAACATAACTTCCTTGAAACTTTAGGAAACGTTAGCATATCTAACCATAGCCTTTCGACAAGTTGTTGGTTGAGTCACTGATAGGTTGGGTCTTAGTCTGAAGCACTCCATAACCAACTTATCTAATCTTCACTATGGAACATTAGTAAGCATTCCGGGCGTGTCTATAACCCTAGTAGTGAACCACTTCCATAGGAATTAGGTGGCCATGTCTTAGGAACCCTAATTCACATTACGAGATAAGGCATAAATGTAACCGGTGCATCTATCGAACCATAGCGGGGAGTCAATTTCTTAGTTTAATATTTATTTTTATTAGTTCAATATAATTCCTATCTTTAAAAAAAAACCTGGCTTGATTACCAATTGACTGTTCTAAAACAAACTTATCCTGTGATCGACATACGGTAATTACCGATACTGTGCTACACGCGACGGCTACAGTTTCCTTTCATGTGTTGTATAGCCCCCCGTGAATTACCTTTTTAAAATTTAAAACCTGATAAGTATAAGCTATATTTTGGGGGACAGGGTTACCCCGGTGATTCTATTATATACCGCAAGAAAGAAACAAGTAGAAAGGAAAGCCCTTGTTAGTTCATACTTGGGATATGCCCCAAAGTATGTAGATCAAAGAAAACCAAAGCAAAAACACGAGAAAAACCACCTAGTACAAAGAACTACGAAAAGAAAGTACACAAAGAAAGTATAAGCTATATTATATATATACGAAACAACACATCGTAAGGATTGTCCCATCTACTCCAAAATCTCCAAGAAACCGTTTAATTTCTCTCAAAATTCAACAAATTTCATGGCTCTGAAAGCAAGCATGAGTGGCAAGAAGCCTTCTAGTAGTTCTAAGTTTGCCATAGAACACATCTGGTGGCCTATCTCGAAAACCTAAGCAAGATTGATGAATACTCCGGAATGATAGAACTCTTGAAGGAATCACATTTTCATCACGCGCTTATAGTTGAAGCGGTGATTTACGAAGAAATCACGGAAGAATTTTGGTCAAATACCCAGGTCGTCGAAGACAATGATGGTGTCAAAAGTATCTCTTCAAAGGTGAAGGGTATAGATGTGGAAATCGATGAAGCAATGGTTCGAAAAGTTCTGAAACTGAGAGATGAAGATGGGTACATATTGATTGATGCAAAGTATTACCTGCCACTGTTCAGGGCCATAGGCTATGGCGGTTCTACCACCAGTAAAACAATTAAAAGGGGTAACTGCCATACAAGCAATGGTTCGAAAAGTTCTGAAACTGAGAGATGAAGATGAGTACATATTGCGGAAGCTAACAAAATTGGGATTATCTCTTAGGGATGAACCTTCATTTGAGGGTTGTCATTAGAAAAAGGATGCACAATCCCCATCCAACAAGTTCTCACCGTTAACTTCCTTACCACCCTTGAGTGACAATGCATTCAATCCTGATCCAAAGGAGGGTGTTATTAACTCACCTACCTCATTACATGAGAACCTCTAGATGAATTTTCACACTATTGCATTGAACCCGCACTCTACATTGGAGGTGAATCTCAAGAGAGAATAAGAGATTCATGTAGAAATGGCTGCTGCTGCCTAGGTATCCCTACTGGAACCTGTTGATAGCAGTAACATCAATAAAACCCGATCTACGACAATCCTCTTTGAATCAACTCTTGCGGGTCCTTCATTGGAACCAAAGGAAACCGAGACATTTGTGGAGAATCCCAGGTGCCAAGAAGCCATGGGTACTAGGCCTGATCAATCTCGGATTGATAGCTTAGTTTTGTGCAGGGATACTGGTAAAAACCGGTTGAGGACAACTATACACTACCTGAATTGACGATTCCTGTACAAGTGACTACAACAGCAGGTGGATGATCTAAATGCCACTATTGTAACTCTGGTTCAAGCTCAATTCACACCTACAGAACCAATCACTACACCTCCAGTTGAAGTTAGCTCTTCAAACCCAGACATGGTTCATGCAATTGAAGCTTATCCTATCAAATTGGGGGACAACACTGCTGCTTCACCATCTTTATCTGAGGTCCAATTCAACCAGGAGATTGAAGAGACAGAGAGACTTCCGGCTGAAGTTAGGTTAACTGCATTCAAGAAGGCATACATTCAACCTTTAACTGTGGAAGAAAGTTAGGGAACCATAAGTAACAGCCAACTACTTGTTGTTTCCCCATTCAAAGACCCCACTCTAACCCAACTTGTCCAATCTTCAATGCTTATTGCTGGTGTCCTCCGTGAGCACATCAATATGGTGATTAGGCTAATGAGATATGTGATCATCCCAAGGGAGAAAGCATTTATTCAATCATCAAAGGATGTGGCTTCCAGTAGCAGCGTAATGGTAGAAAATATGGTGATAGAAGAAGCAATAGAAGAGGAAAGTGGATCTGCAGTGGTTGAAACGGAGAGAATGGATGAAAATGTGCTGGGTGAAAGTGAGAACACTGAGGTAATAGAGTCAGTTGACAAAGAACTGAAGTCACCAAACCACATGTGGTGACAAAATTTCAAACTGAAGTTCAAGCGGAAGTTCAGGCTGAAGGCCAAGCTGAAACTCAGACTCACATTGAGGTAATTAAAATTGA
This sequence comes from Deinandra increscens subsp. villosa, assembly GCA_039602395.1. NCBI lineage: Eukaryota > Viridiplantae > Streptophyta > Magnoliopsida > Asterales > Asteraceae > Deinandra > Deinandra increscens. The sequence goes on from JBCNJP010000430.1 coordinate 6,338, forward strand.
TGAAAATGCACCTAATGAAGAAAGAACTAGAAGACTAGATGAGAACATATCCATCTTTGGAGCTGACCAATTCATATTTCATCCGGAAGATCAATCGAAGAATCAACTAGAAGATGAAACTGCAGATGTTGCTCAGACCCTGGTATCTATGCAAACAGTTCAAGCTGATGAGCCTGTTCAAGCGGAAGAACCAGTTGTAGCTGATAATGCTCTGGTGATTCATCAAGCAGTGCAAACTGAAAAGCTGTAGCCCTCACCAAATTCCTAGAGGATGCTAAAATTGCAGCAGAAATGAGAGGCTGGCTAAAGATTATCAAGAGGAGTTGGAACTCTATTCAATCAACTTTTTAGGTAGAAGGAGTGTTTGAAGAAACTACCCAGAGATCAGCCGAATGGAGTATGCAAATATATGATTTGGTAAGGATGGATGATAATGAAAAGAATAGGTTGATGAGCATTGCTTCAAAAATGTCTACCAAGTTGGTCAAGAATGATGATAATCATGAACTTCTCAAGAAGGTTAAGAGAATTATGGTATTAAGGAACTGGAAAACAGAAAAAGAGGCATACAACATGAAGGTCAAAGAACTATGCAGCTACATTGACTTCCTTTATCAAAAGCTGAAAGGAGATGAGTTTGTTGTTGACCACTCCCTGGTTATGCCTGATCCTTCTATAACCATCTCGGGTATGTCCAAACTTCCATTTATTAAACTTAAACCTGATATAGAAGATGCAGATGCACCAGTGATGCCACCACCTTAGACAAGCCTAACTATCCTCATAACCAACATGTCCAACCTCCAACAAATCATTCAAACCAAGAAAGCAAAAATATATCCATCCCAAATACAGGAGTGATAACTTTTCCCCATTCACTCCCTGTGACCCTACCCCAGTTCTGGATATGTCTGATATATTCCCAGGAACTCCTGCACCTATAGCCAGTAAACCACCCTTAAAATCTCTATCATTACCACCCCTCACCATCAGAGAACCATCCTCAGCCACCACTACTGCACCTCCACCACCACCATTCACCTCTACTGATCCTTCTTCTTCTTTAGTCAAAGGAAAAGAAAAGATGACAACTGCTGAAGAAAAGAAGAAGATTGTTCACAGAAGGCAAAACAGTCTGGTTGATGACCCAAGTAGGGCTGACAGTTGTTAAAGATGTGACTACAAGTCAATTTTGAAGATAGCTTCCAAGATGGTAAATAATTTGATAGCATTAACTTAGGGGGAGAATGTACGGAATATCGCATTTGATCTTCTAGTTGAAGTTTAATTGTGAAGAAGTTCCAGCTGAACTAGGTTCAAGCAGAAGTCTGGGTTCAAGTGGAGATGACCATTCAACCGGAAGAAGCAATTTTTTCCAAACACGAATATTCCGAGTGAACTCCTTTATCCACCAGATGAAGAGTTCAACCGGACTTTTCCTGCATATTCTTTTTAGCAGTCTAATCCCTGCAAGAGCTTTTTGGTTGCTTCCTTTTGTGTCAAAGCTGCTCTCCTAAAGTAGTATGTTGCTAATCACATGTTATCAAGTCCATCAATCGAAGATTATTCATTTGGTAGTATAGTTTAACTTTTGTAATCAACGCTCTAGATGATCATATGGAAATCAATGGCTATCATTGATTTCACTTAGCACTATATATAGCATAGTCATTTTTCAACATTTGTATGCATGAATCTATGCAAGACACTATATAATATTGTTGAGTTAATCCAAATAGTGCCGAGTATATTTTACTTCGGGTGTTACTATATTTATGCAAACAACTATTATTCACAAGTGTTAACCGATTAAGTAGAGTGGAGATTAACTTAAATCTACAAGGTTAATCTTATAAGTAAATCTTGTAATTAAACCAAGTGTTAAATATCTCGATCTTATAGTACTTCAAGTCCAAAATCTCAATAAATCTTCAAGTCATTATTCTGTGAGGTTCTTCAGGAAGATCTTCACTAGGAATGCTCAACGGTGAAGAGTTTGTGTTGCCAGCAACCAAAATGGGTCTTACGCAGACATTTACTTACGTAAATGGCGATATCTGCCTTCATCTTCGGCCATTAGTAGACAAAGTTTAGATCATTGTACATCTTATCATAACCAGGATGTATAGAGTACCGAGACTTGTGAGCCTCTTCTATTATCGACTGCCTCAGATTTCCACATTGAGGTACCCATAGCCTATTCACAAATATTAGATCCCATACGACCTCACCCCAAATTGCTTATCTAGCCCACGCAAAGATTCAAATTCCAAATTCTCATCCTTCAGCGCCTCAAGTTGAGCGATTCTTGTAGATCTGGCAGACGAGAATAAATCATCAATGGCAAAGCATGAAAACACTTCGGCTTCATTCCTTCCGGCTCAGGGCATCGGCTACCACATTAACTTTGCACGGATGATAATTGATAGCACATTTATAGTCGTTAAGAAATTTTACCCATCAACGATGCCTCATGTTCAACTCCTTTTGGTAAAAGATGTGTTAAAGACTCTTTTAATCAATGTAAATCATGCATTTGGTACAGTACAAGTAACGTCCCTAGATTTTCAATGAAAAAACCACAGCTCCCAACTCCAGATCATGAGTTGTATAATTCTTCTCATTATCCCGGAGATGTAGAGAGGCATAAGACATAACCTTATCGCACTGCATAAGAACACAAACTAGACCTTAATTAGATGTATCAAAATAGAAGACAAAGTCTTTGGTTCCTTCGGGTAATGAAAGAATAAGCGCACTGAAGGCTTCTGCTTCGAAAGCTGAAATGCAGCAATGCCCTTTCACATTAAAGATGTCGAAGGCTACGCGATCTTCAAAAAGCCTTCAATGAATCGCTTGTAATAGCCCACTTGACCGGGGAATTGCCGTACGTCAGTAGGCATCTTAGGTATAGGCCAATCCTTAATCACCTTTATCTTTCATGGATCAACATGAATTCCTAATTCATTTACCACATGACCTAAAAACGGCACTTCTCGAATCCAAAAGTTGCATTTTGAGAACTTAGCATCGAGTTACTCCTTTCTTAGTAGGTCAAGAATTAAACGAAGATGCTCAGCTTGACTACCCTTCATCTTGGAATAAATGAGAATGTATTCAATAAATAGATAACAAACTGATCATAACCAGGAACTCAAAATTACCATATCGAGTTCTAAAAGCAGTCTACGAAATGTCTTCTTCTCGTAATCTAAACTGATGATACCCAGATCACAAATAGATCTTCGAATAATAAATCATTCCATGAAGCTGATCGAGTAGATCATCGATGCGTGGAAGAGAATAGCGAATCTTCATAGTAACCATATTCAATTGTCGGTAATCATTGCTATGAGAACCTGACCCGTAGGGTGGGACCCGAGCATTTAAAGCTAATAAAACTGTCAAATCAGGAATCACGTATATAGGTGTAGTATGTCGATTAAGGTACTAGTCTAGTAGCCTTGAAACATATCACAAACATCACACACAAGGTTGAGTCTCGAAACAATGGTGATTAACTATACCAAGATACGTGTTGCGACTTACGTGTGAAACTCTTACGTTATGATATATGGCATGTTTATACTTGATTCCATTGGATTCAATGTGGTAAATATGATTTTAAATTAATAAGTGCGAAAACATAGAAAATCTAGGGGAAGTCTCGTTGTCCTTATTGAGGTATAACGGTGCAAAACCTAATGACCGACTATATTAACGAAAACAGCCATAATGGAGCTCATTTCTTCCCATTTTAAAGTTCGAGTTTTTATGAAACCTAATGACCGTATGATGTTTATATGATCATCTTATTGAGGTATAACGGTGCAAAACCTAATGACCGTATGATGCATATATGATCATCTTATGCATAGATCTTGTGTTATATGTAATAAAGTTTGAGTTTTTATGAAAAAGATTAGAATTTTCCGATGATTATGATGAAATATGATAGATCTAGGGTTTGCATGCATGTAAGTCAATAAAGATGTGATTTTTATGTGTGTATCATGTCAAGGATGCTTGATAATGATAGATCTGGGGTTGACTTGCAACGAAGTTGATAACTTTACGTGAAATCTTCGATAAAATCCGATTTTTATGTTCATAAGTGATAGATCTAGGATAAAGGTGGTTGATTGATGATCGATCTAAGATAAAGTTGCATGATTTGGTGTATGTTGGGTGATACAGTTGTAATCTTGGTGTTTAGATGCATAAAAAGTAATATATTTTAATAAATATTTATTTTTATCGAATGAAACGTGGTCGTAAGCTTACATAGGTTGCATGCATGTGTTAGCGAACACTTGATATGGCTTTAAATATTTTAGATGTGAATTACTTGTTCTAAACATGTGATAAAAACATGGTTTGGACATGAGCTTTGCTTGTACGTGATAAATATATATTTACTGGAAAAATTATATATTTATTGAATGCATGTGTATGAACCTGTGAATACTTGGTTACTTTTTATGTGTTTAGGTCAAAGTAATTATGTGCTATAAGTGTGTACACATCATAAATCTCCTAACTCGGTGCGAATGACAAGACTTTGTAAGATCGCGTCGATCTTACATCATACGCGCGGGATAACTTGTAATAAATTGTGACGCATAAATATTTGTCGCTATGTAACTTGTTATATGTGGTATACATGTTAGGTTTAAATATTAGAAAATCACATTCAATATGTGTTGTCGAGTCAACTTTTCTATTGTCCGTGTTCATCGAATGGTTGGTCAACACGGTCAAACACTCACACGTTTAATGTGTCTTAGGTGAAGTCTAGTGGATTCACCATCTTTTGGTTGGCTTTGATTGTTTTGTTTGCTATTACGCACCCGAGGTGTGTTTACATCCCCATTTTCACTTGTTTCTAATTTTGGGGGGTGAAGACATACAATAAACTTTCCTTTTGGTACATAGTTTCATTTATTACATAATGTATTGTAAACAATAGTGAGATATAATTTGTCAGTACATAAAAGTTGTTAGAGCATATTTCTATGCTACCTTGTGTCTCATGTATTGTATCTAGGTTAAAGCATCTTTGTGAGTCTTAGTGGCAACATATTGGTGGCCGTACCAAATGGTACACCGGACCTATTGGTACGTCCATACCAGATGGTACGCAGGTTAATATGTTGCACCTATAAATAGTTTGTGTTAGAGAGAGTTCATTAGTTTTGTCATTTCTCTATCTCTTAATTGTGTGTATTGAAGGTGTTTCTCTTTCTAGCTTGTAACTCTTTGTGAATCAATAAAGTTTTGCTTTATTTACATCGTGTTTGTTTTCGATTTACCGAATCTAGCAGTAGTAAGAATCGGTCCGTGGATTTACAAGTGGTAACAAATCAATCCAAGTTGCTCTACTGCTGTGATTTTGTCCATTTTCGAGTTTTAAAGAGAGAAAGCTTGGGTTTGGTGCGTTTTTCATCAAATTTTCGCAATTCTGAGTGATTCTGTGGATAAAAATTATTTCTGAGTGTTCCTAGAGCGTTTTCGCATCTTCCTGCTCCAATTTCCAGCTTAAAACGTCAAAATTTGTGAAAATCCGAAAATTTTTGTTTGGTTCGCTCGAAGAACGGCTGGTACACCTCTGGTACGCTTCTGGTATGCAAGGAAATCTTCATCAGCTTCTGGTACGCTGAAATCTGGTTCGGAAGACAATCTTCAAGTTTGGTCCGTGACGGTTACTTTTTGGTACGTTGGCAGTTACGCTGTACCAAATTGGTACGCTCCTCAAACTGGTACGCTGAGTTTTCTGGTCCGCTGATCTGATTTGGTCCGTAGGGTGGTATGCTGAAGATCTGGTACGTTTTTGGTCCGCTTTGGGTATTTGGTACGCTAGTTTTCTTGGTCCGCAGCTTGGTACGTTGGCAGAAAAGTGGCATTCACTAAAACTGACGTAACTTGAGAACCGTTAAGAGTTACGGGAGCTAATACCAGCCAAAATGTTCGTCTCGACGAGATCTATACTTTTATTGCCTAATGGCTAGTAGCCCCCGGTTTTACCCCCAAAATCCACTTGGAAGACCTTCGTTTTTGAGTTTGAAGTTTTGATGGTCAATTTTTAACTTCAAGATGAGTGATTTTCAAGCGTTCTCAACTATGCAAACCTCGATGCAAGCCATGATGAACTATGATAATATAATTGGAACAACCCAAACAGTTTTACTTCGATTGGAAGATTATCATAATTGGAAGAAAAGATTTGAATCTTACATATACTCACAAGATGTTGATTGTTGGATTCCGATTGAAAAACAATATGAATATCCGATGATTGCTAATACTTTACCAAAGTGATTCTGAATCTCAAACAAGTGCATCTGAAACAAGTGATTCTGAAGTTAGTGGGTATGAGTCAACATGTGAATTTTGTGCTTAAAAAGAAAGAAAGATTCGAGAATTGATTTCTGAAAAGGAAGGGTTGATTGTTGAATATGAGAAGAAAGAAGCAGAGATAGAAGGTTACAAAAGAAAGTCTGAAGATTCTGATGAGATTTTCAAAGCTAACGCAATGTTGGAAAATGAAAAAAGGTGTTAATAGAAGAGGTTTTAGAGCTAAAAGCAAGATTGGATGAGATGATAAGTGACAATAAAGAACAGATCTTAAAGTTACAACATGAAAATGCTGAGTTAGCTTCAAAGGTTGAAAAATGGGAGTTCAAAGCAAAGGATGCTATTAGAGATTTTGATGCTTTGTATAAGAAATCTAAAGCAAAAGTGGAATCACTTCTACTTACCAATTTTGAACTTCAGAAAGCTAATGATGAACTCATGGTTTCGAACAATGACTATAAAGTTCTCTAGTCAAAATTACAAGATAAAGTCACTGATCTGACAAAAGAAAACAAATTGTTGATAAGAAATGTAGAGATTTATCATGGAAAGGTGGAAAAGTTACACAGAAAATGTTTGATGCCCATGATAAAATGAGAAGAGAAAAGTCTTTGTCTAACAGAGTTTCAGAACAGCTGATAGAATCACAAAAGGCTTTGGGTGAAGCTCAAAAGAAGATATCAGATTTAAATGTTCAAGTTCAGGATTTGAATCGTCAACTAAATAACTTGAAGAATTCACATTCTTTCACAAGTTATTTGTGCAACGATGAGAATTTCAAACGAGTGTTTAGCGGAGAAGAATTTAATCAATTTTCACCCCCCATTGGTTCAAACTGATCCTCTAACTGATGTCAAATCTTCTGAAACAATTGGTGATTATTCTGAATTTATTTCCAAGAAATCTGAGAAGAAGAAATCCACGGTTTCAAACAAGAAAGTGGAAAAGGAGGAAAGTCTGATTGTAAAATCACCATCAAATTTTGTTTCTGGTGGGTTTATTTCTGATGAAGAAGTCATTTCTGCTAACAAAGTGATTGAGAAAAATGGGGTTTGTTGAGTGAAGCACAAGCTGCTGCTAAGTTGGTTGAAGCCAACAAGTTGATGGATATCAAATCTGTATTTTCTCAAATGGTTAATGATGGTGTTTTTGGTTCTCAAGCTGAATCGTTCAAATCTGGTTCTAAACGTTCTGGGTTAGGATACAAGAATCAGAAATCTGAGAAGCAGAACAAGAAGAAATGCCCAAGAAAGCTCCAAAAGAAAAGAAAGACAAAAGCTTGGAACAAATCTATCATTTGGCTCAAGTGTTTCTGTCTACAATGGAAAAAGGATTCGAAGGAAAGATTCAGAAGAAGGCTTCGTCTGCAAGTTCTTCTAGAGATGCTAAAAAAGTTAAGGATTCTTCATCATCTGGATCAAATTCTACACCTCGAAGTCCTACATCGAAATGGGTACATTCAAATCGATTTCAAATTTTTGATGATATTTCTGATAATTCTAAGTTCATTGATAGATTCCCTCAGTTAAGGATAAACCACAATCTCAATGATCTTATCGTTTGTGCTATCAGTGTCGCCGAAAGGGACACATGGCAAAGGATTGTCTTGAAACTGGCAAAAGCTCTTTTTCTACCAAATCTGCCACAATTATTGATGAATCAAGCATAATTTTTACTGATTCACCATCTTCAAAGTCAAAATCTAAAACGAATTTTTTTTTCAAATTTGATTCAAGTGTTGATGGTTCATCACATGATAATGATTCTGTTTAAAATGAAACAGCAAAAATGCAGTGGCGACCTAAGGTGGTCAACAAAGTTTTGCACTGTGTGTACATGTGTTCATTTTGCAAAGATTTAAACTTGTTTGATTTTCTTTATTTTGTCAAACGATCGGACTTTCTCTGCGTGTCCACAAGACCGATCTGATTGTTGTTCGTTTGACGTTCTGCTTTATTTTCTTTGGTGTTTCGTATAACTCATCGGACTTTCTCTGCGTGTACGGGAGTACTGACCTGATTGTTGTTGAGTTATACAATTTCAACTTGTTTTATTTTCTTATTTTGTTAAATCCGCGGCCTTATCTGCGTATCGAAAGATCGACCTTAAGGTAGACGATTTAACATTCTTATTTCTTTTTGCATGGAACACAGTTGACTAAATCATGAATACAATCATTATGTGTTAAATCACAAATGAAATCACAAAATGTGATAAGCAAATACATGTCTGAGTATGTCTGATAGTCTGGGTACACTGGTCAAAGCAAATCAAATCAATACAATAACATATCCTGATGTTATGAGTGTGATTGTGCCTGAGTTTAAGATGGACAAATTATACCAGTAATCGACAGTGTGCTGAAGTGATTGAAATTGAAATGCAGTTCAGCATGTCATGACCAATATGATCCCAAGTTGTGATCTTTCTCGCAAAAGACAAAAATAGCGTGTGATTCAGTATTTCATTTCTGTATTGCGTTTATGTTTAATATCTGAAAAATCGAAAAAGATTTTAGGTGTGTTTTAGCATAAACTTAGAAAAATCAAAAAGATTTTTGGTGTGTTTTGATATAAAGTTTCAAAAAGCCAAAAAGATTTTGTTTCTTATTTGTTTTCGACCAATCGATACAAGATACAAAATTATGATTTCAAAACTATATCTTGGATTCTCGAAGAGAAGTTTTGCGCCAAGATTAAATTAATTTTCAAAAGAAAAAGAAAGCCTTGTTTCTGTCTTCTGAAATTGCAGGTTATCTGTGTGACAAGACTCAAGCATGGTGAATGGGGGAGTATGTCTGATAGTCTGGGTACACTGGTCAAAGCAAATCAAATCAATACAATAACATATCCTGATGTTATGAGTGTGATTGTGCCTGAGTTTAAGATGGACAAATTATACCAGTAATCGACAGTGTGCTGAAGTGATTGAAATTGAAATGCAGTTCAGCATGTCATGACCAATATGATCCCAAGTTGTGATCTTTCTCGCAAAAGACAAAAATAGCGTGTGATTCAGTATTTCATTTCTGTATTGCGTTTATGTTTAATATTAATCGAAAAAGATTTTAGGTGTGTTTTAGCATAAACTTAGAAAAATCAAAAAGATTTTTGGTGTGTTTTGATATAAAGTTTCAAAAAGCCAAAAAGATTTTGTTTCTTATTTGTTTTCGACCAATCGATACAAGATACAAAATTATGATTTCAAAACTATATCTTGGATTCTCGAAGAGAAGTTTTGCGCCAAGATTAAATTAATTTTCAAAAGAAAAAGAAAGCCTTGTTTCTGTCTTCTGAAATTGCAGGTTATCTGTGTGACAAGACTCAAGCATGGTGAATGGGGGAGTATGTATTATCTTTCACAAGTGGATCTTGATGTTCAAAGAATGTTCAAGATTGATCCGGCCATGCAAGCTCTATTTCTGATAAGATTTCAAGTTAAAGATCGGACACAGCGATGCTGAATATTGAAGACTAAAGTTTTGTTAGATAGATAGATAGCTAGATACACTACACGTTAAGGGGGAGTTTGTTAAAGCATATTCCTATGCTACCGTGTGTCTCGTGTATTATATCTAGGTTAGAGCATCTTTGTAAGTCTTAGTGGCAACATATTGGTGGCTGTACCAAATGGTACGCCGGACCAATTGGTACGTCCGTACCAGATGGTAGGCAGGTTAATATGTTTCACCTATAAATAGTTCGTGTTATAGAGAATTCATTAGTTTTGTCATTTCTCTATCTCTTAACTGTGTGTATTGAAGGTGTTTCTCTCTTTAGCTTGTAACTTTTTGTGAATCAATAAAGCTTTGCTTTATTTACATCGTGTTTGTTCTCGATTTACCAAATCTAGCAGTAGTAAGATCCGGTCCGTGGATTTACAAAAGTCCTTCTACAATGTACCATAAATATCAGGGATAATGACATGTTTATACTTGATTCCATTGGATTCAATGTGGTAAATATGATGTTGAATTAATAAGTGCGAAAACATAGAAAATCTAGGGGCAGTCTCGTTGTCCTTATTGAGGTATAACGGGGTAAAACCTAATGACCGACTATATAAACGATAACAGCCATAATGGAGCTCATTTCTTTCCCATTTTAAGAGCATTTAGCGCCCTCTAACCCTCTATCCTAAACCCCATCATCATTATTCTTGAAGATCTAGTGAGTTTTTGTAAAGATCTAGCCTCCAAACCTTCATCAAAATCATCCTTTTTGATAGGTAAGTCTTTTATTCTTGTTTAACTTGATCATTTTTGTTAAAGATCCCATCTTTATGCTAGATCTAGTACCGTATGATGTTTATATGATCATCTTATACATAGATCTTGTGTTATATGTAATAAAGTTTTAGTTTTTATGATAGATCTAGGGTTTGCATGCATGTATTTCAATAAAGATATGAGTTTTATGTGTGATTCATGTCAAGGATGCTTGATAATGCTAGATTTGGGGTTGACTTGCAATGAAGTTGATAACTTTATGTGAAATCTTCGATAAAATCCAATTTTTATGTTCGTAAGTGATAGATCTAGGATAAAGGTGGTTGATTGATGATCGATCTATGATAAAGTTGCATGATTTGGGTTTTAGAATGCATGTTAGGTGATAAAGTTGTAATCTTGGTGCTTAGATGCATAAAAAGTAATATATTTAAATAAATTTTTATTTTTATCGAATGAAACATGATCGTAAGCTTACATAGGTTGCATGCATGTGTTAGTGAACACTTGATATGGCTTTAAATATGTTAGACGTAAATTACTTGTTCTAAACGTGTGATAAAAACATGGTTTGGACATGAGCTTTGCTTGTACGCGATAAATATATATTTACCGAAAAAATTATTTATTTATTGAATGCATGCGTATGAACCTGTGAATAATTGGTTACTAATTATGTGTTTAGGTCAAAGTAATTATATGCTATAAGTGTGTACAAATCATAAATCTCCTAACTCGGTGGGAATGACAAGACTTTGTAAGATCGCGTCGATCTTACATCATACGCGCGGGATAACTTGTAATAAATTGTGACGCATAAGTATTTGTCGCTATGTAACTTGTTATATGTGGTATACATGTTAGGTTTAAATATTAGAAAATCACATTCAACATGTGTTGTCGAGTCAAATTGTCTATTGTCCGCGTTCATCGAATGGTTGGTCAACACGGTCGAACACTCACACGTTTTATGTGTCTTAGGTGAAGTCTAGTGGATTCACCATCTTTTGGTTGGCTTTGATTGTTTTGTTTGCTACTACGCACCCGAGGTGTGTTTACAACCCCATTTTCACTTGTTTTTACTTTTGGGGGGTGAAGACATGCAATAAACTTTCCTTTTGGTACACAGTTTCATTTATTACATAATGTATTGTAAACAATACTGAGATACAATTTGCCAGTACATAAAAGTCCTTCTACAATGTACCATAAATATCATGGATAATGGGGATATATGAAGTAGATCTACTACGTTTGACAAGCCCTGCCCTGGCTGTTCGCTCTAGTCCCACTTGCCTTAGAGGGAGTGGAGACGGGTATTATATTTTCCTAATTTTTCTCATGCTCGGCAAAGGCATGAGGGGAAGGCAATTGCTACAATCAGTAATGGGGACATAATGCTATTGGGTTACAAGTACATTATATTAATCGGTTCAGGGATCGGGAGTCCCATACTTGGTTATTTCTCGGGGAGACTAACACTTTACTTTTGATAAATGGTTATTTATCTTCACCTTTTAATTATACTCTGTGAACTCACCAACCCTGTGTTGACACTTTTAGCATGTTTCTTCTACGGTCCTTAGGCGGCACGGCTAGGAGGCACTTGCTAGGTGATGCATATTCATATATAAACATTCGATGTCTTTCAGGCGGTTATTCTGATGCCTGTGTGCATCCAAAACACTTAAGCTTATGTGGTTCAAAATATGCTTCCGCAACTGGTATCTGTTTCGTTAAACTGTTCCGAACCTAAAACTCTGATTTAAATCGGTTATTTATTCATATAGAATGTTGTGTGTGTCTGATGACTGAGATCCTATTGATCACGCCACCAATGCAGTGATACTCCATATGCGGATTCAGGGGGTGCGACAAATTGGTATCAAAGACATCAATCATTGAGAATTTAGGACTTGCATTAGGTCTAACTATGGCTAGAGTCAATTAGACACACACAGTAGACGCACATATACGTGATTGACCCTCTCTCTCTCTCTCTTATATATATATATATATATATATATATAGGGGATGGTTATGGTGAAAACCACTCCGAGTTGAGAAAACTTTCGAAACTCTTTAAAAACGGGGTCAAAAAGTTTTTTTTTCATTCAATTTTTTTTCTGGTGATTCTTTAGGTTATAGGCTACCCCTAGGTGGAAAAAAATCAAAAAAACGCCCCGACAATTTTTTTTTAAAAAAATCTCAAAAATCGGTTGTTACATATGTAACCAATATATGTATACAATGTTACATATGTAACAAGACCGTTTTTTGACATTTAAAAAAAAAAATCCTCGAGGCGTTTTTTTTCTTCCACCTAGAGGTAGCATATAACCTAAATAATCACCATAAAAAAGTTTAATGAAAAAAAAACTTTTTGACCCCGTTTTTGAAGAGTTTCGAAAGTTTTCCCAACTCGGAGTGGTTTTCATTTTTCCCTTCCTCTATATATATATATAGTGAAAAGTTCATTGTAGACACCCCATAAGTGTAGACAGGTAGACACCCTTTTTCACCATTAGATCTCTTGATCTAATGGTTGTGATTAATTTTCTTTTTTCTTTTTTTCTTTTTTCTCATTAATTAGAAACTTTCACATGTGAAAAAGAGCTATTTCACATGCGAAAGTGTCTACAATGAACCTCACCCTATATATATATATAGTAAGGATCATGTAAAAACCACATTTTTTTACGCAAACTTAAAAACTAATACTATAACACTTATAACTTTTTCATATGCTCGTATTTTTAAAAAACAAATTGCACCAAAAACCTTAGAATTATGAGTTCTTTAATTCTGAAAAAAAAAATTATAATAACTTTAATGTCTCGACGTTTTTTTATTCGTGCACATGTGCATTAATAATAATACTAATACATATAGTACGCATTAATATTTTTTTAGAAAAATCGCACCATATACATTATAATTTTGTTAGCTTTTTGTGATTTTTTATTAGTGCACATGTTCACTAATAAAAAAAAACACTTTATACGGGTCGTATATATTAATATTATAAAAAAGAAAATGCAGCATAAATCTTATAATTGTGTTATATTTAACTATAAAAATAGATTTAACGTTTTAAATTTTTTTAAATTTCAAGCTACACATTTGCACTATAACAAATAGTTATAGTGCATATGTAGAATTATCATTAGTTTTATAGATATTTTAGTGTTTTAAATGTTTTTAACTTAAACAATATTTTTTCGCATGACAATTCTTTTTCTGTAGTACTAATGAAAATGGTGCACATGTGCACTAATAATTTTTTTTCGAAATATCACTTTCTTTTCCAGAATCAAAGACAATGAAATTTTAAGATTTTAGGTGCAAGTTTTATAAAAAAAAATATTAAAGTATGTAAAAGTTATGAAGATTTTAGTGTCAATTTTTAGGTTTTCGCAAAAAAAAAAAAGAGTTCTCGAAGGATCCTTACCCTATATATATGTATATATGTATATATATATATATATATGTGGGAAAGTTATTGTACAAAAGGCATTTTGCGTGAAGCGTGCGAGGGGGGGGGGGGTAAAATTGTCCGTGCCCACGTTTTATAATCACGCAAGTTCTTGCCACTGTGTTTTTTGTATCAAAATGGTGTCAAAAGGGCAATTGTCACCATTTTACCACCAAAATATGATGTGAAAAAACTATCAATCATGCAAGTTATACGAGAGCACATAGACGAACTTAAACAAAATGGTTTCAAAAGAGCAATTGTCACCATTTTGCCACCAAATATTTTTTTGGTAGAAAAATGGTGTCAAAAGGACAATTGTCACCATTTTGCCACCAAAATATGTTGTGAAAAAATCCTCTGTACACGCAAGTCACGCAAGTTATTTTATAATCACGCAAGCTTTACGAAGACGAACGTAAAAAAAATTACCACCAAATATGTTTTGGTAGCAAAAATGGTATCAAAAGTGCAATTGTCACCATTTGCCACCAAATATGTTTTGGTAGAATAATGGTCTCAAAATGGTAATTGTCATCATTTCGCCACCAAATATGTTATGAAAAAATTTATATACATAATCACACAAGCTTTATTTTTATAAGCAATTGCCACCATTTTGCAACCAAATATGTTGTGATAAAATGTGGGTCATAATCACGCAAGTTGCTTTATTTCATAAGCAATTGTCACCATTTTGCCACCAGGTCATAATCACGCAAATTATACATAATCACGCAAGTTTTTTTTCATAGCAATTGTCACCATTTTGCCACCAAATATGTTATGGTAGCAAAATGGTGTCAAATGGGAAATTGTCACCATTTTAATACCAAATACAATAATCACACATGCTTTATTTCATAAATCACGCAAAGGTTACGAGGATACATAACGAGTTCTAAAAAAAGTTTTATTCTTTTAAAAAAAGTATAGCAATACTATACTCGAATGAAAGAAAACTAAAATGCTCGATTTTATGGTGTAATTTAAAAAAAACGGATGTCATATAAAAAAGTTATAGATAATTAAAAAAGACGGGGGATGTGGTTATACCTATTTTTACCTTCTAGAATCTTCTCACTCTTAATTCTTTATGTACACACCTAGATTAGAAATAGATTGATCTGCACCATTCATTTCACAGATCAATGACCCAAATGCCTTCGCACACTTCACACCTATATATATAGATACATACTAGGGGGAAACCCGTGCGATGCGGTGATGACGACATATAAACGGTGTGATAGTTGTTTTCTATTAGCTTATTAATCATCTCGTGATATGTTGTATAGTCTATGTCATAAGAATCTAATGTAAATGTAGGGTTTTTACACTTGAGATAGGTGATACAAGATTTCATACACATGCATTCTCTACACACATTCATACAAACAAACAGAATACCGTTTATTATACTTGCTAGTTTTTCTTTTTCTTTTTTGTCACTTTTTATTTATTAATTTTTTTAACGCGTTGCACCAGCACCGGTATACGACATTTTCATGTCTATGTCTATGTTGTTATTAAAAGAGGTGATGATGGGTTAAAAAAGTGGAAGTGATGATGGGTTAAAAAAGCAAGTAAAAGATAAATATTTTACAAGACGCTATAAAGTAAATAAAAATAAAGGTGCAAGTTTTGTTTCTTAACAGTCAAAAGTTTGTAAGCTGGTCATCATTCGGTAGTACCTGGCTTGTTGTCATTCTTGGAATTTAAACCTGCTGACAAGGGTAAATGCAGTTGAGTAAGTGCTGAGCCAATTGGAAAAAAATGGCAGTTACATCTTTTGGTTGTGACATGTCAAAGGAGATCAAAATGCAATTGTTTTCGAAATAGACATGTCTGTGTATGGTGTATTATGGTCAGTTAAGTAGCATAATAATTGTATTTTGTTTTATTTTGTAAATATGTTAACGTTTTTTAGGATGAAAAATAAATGGTTAGATTTTAAGTAAGTGTGAGCTAAAACCGGGTAGCCCGGGCCTAGATTTCAGTCCAAGTCGGTCTTGGGTTTGGGCCCAAACTTAAACCGAAAAGAAGCCTAAAAACCCGACACGAACTTGGACACGAAGAAAGCTAACATGCTGGGCTACTATTGGACTATTTTATGGGCTGCAAAATGTGTACATATGTTTTCAAGTAAATAGGCACTATAGCAGATTTGAAACTTGTTTTTGAAAAAATTAATGTGTGCAAATCCATTAACTATGGTTTATGAGGGTTTATGCAATCATCTATGTTCTGAAATGTTACGAAGCAAAACTTAAATCAAATTTATATGATTATAGTAAAATAGCATTGTTGTTTAGTGTATAAGATAATTGGTGAGCCGATTTGGGAAATTTCTCACTGATGACATGAAACAATGATAAGACTTTGGATAACCTTCAACTCGGTTGACCGGTATTTGTTTTATTTCTTCCTTTGGACTACAAGCTAATTTCACATCAAATTTATATCTTTAATTTGTTATATATATGTAAAGGAAAATTTGGTTGATCAATTTTTTTACTCAGGAGAGTTTTTGTGTAAGTACTTTAATGACGTATTCTCTTTAGTTAACAAACTTTGAAGGATTTATCTATGCGAATAGACTTTGGAACCCATTCCAATAGTATCTGTTTTAGTTTTCTCTTTGGCTCAACCTGCTAACTTATTAGCATTATAACCCGGTCCAGAGCAAGCCTAAATTTCATAGGTACTGGTAGTGAATTAGAAACTTCTAGTGTTAGTTGATTTATAACTCTACCAACACAACTCTGATTATTTCTGATGCCCACAAAAGTGAAAAAGAGGATGGGTAAAGAAAGCAAGTAAAAGAAAAATATAAAATTGAAGTAAAAGTTAACACTTTTGCTAATTCTTAAGTATTTTTTGTCTTTGTTTAGGTAGATGTAGGGTTGTGATTTTTTATTTTTGATGTAAATAGACTTCCGGTGAGCTAAATCTAACCTGATTGAATTGAACATGTTGAACCTCGTACATCCACCATTGGCATCCTGAAAAAATATTATAGAAATAGGTTCGATCACAATACCCTAGTTCAATTTTTACAGTGAAGCATGGAGAGAGAAAAATTCCCGTACAGAGACCTAAGGAAACCCCGTAAGTAAACAACATGTGATTTAAACAATATATGATCATGATCCTAAATTCAATATATCATATGAACATATCTAACAATTTATATTCATCAGGTGATTTAAACAATAAAATAAATTTGTAGTATGTAAAATCAATAAATAAGTGGCATTATACTAGATGCCTGTCATTTGTAAACACATAATCTTTCTTTCGATCCGTGTTCTCTAAGGAACTGTGTTGCAAAGCTTACCTGCACAATCTCGGATTAATAGTGGGACACAAAACTGATATTATTGAAGAGGGATTCAATGTGTTTTGACATATATACCTGTGAAGAAAAATTCTATTGGATAACCTTGTGGAGGAGGTTGCGAGAAAAGTAGAGTGTAGAATGCATTGCATATGATAAAACATTACCTCGTTGAACACATTGACTGTGAGACAAACCACCAAATACATTAGGTAAAATAACAAAAGGACCGACAACATCCTCATAAGAATTTGACCCAGACTTCCACAAAGACATTTGATGCTCGATAAGGCCGGGCAGTCTAAGATGTTGACAAAAGGACTGTACGGTATATGAACATGAAAAAGAGCAATAATAATTTGACACAACCATGAGTATGAAGCATAAGAACGAGCAATTAAAACCTACAAACCGGTGAATTAGCTTTATATTTAAGTATTTGTAGCCCCTAATCCATTACCTGCAGGAAACTTTAAGGGCAAATTGTATTCAATTCCCTTCAGATTATATCATGATATACCTTCTTTGTTGGTTTTCAATTCAAATTTGATGTCAATTTATGTAGTTGAATATAAAGCCATTCATCTGCACAGAAACATGTTAGGCATATCATAGTCAATATGGATTCTAAAAGAAAAAAGAAGAGAAAATTGGTGTAAAGCTTCTAGTTAATACGTCTGGTTGAAGATTAGGAACTTTCCATAATGCATAGACATTATTTTTTCCATAAAAATAGATATACATAAGGAATTTTTTAGGTGTATAACTCAATAGAAGTAAAAAGTAGTAGATTGACTATGCAACAAGTAAAACGAAATACTTATACATATTGATTATCAAGAGGAATCACTAACCTTTGCAATTAACTCTGGAAGGAGTAACTAAGCACAAAACATAAAAGTTTACCTGCACAGTCACAGAACTAAAGACAGTTACAAAGCAAAACACTGTAAATTAGTAACCTTAAACCACAAAACTCAACACAAAACAATTAATATGTAGAGT
>JBCNJP010000431.1:0-24767 GCA_039602395.1 Deinandra increscens subsp. villosa
AGGCAAGTTTGAAGAAATTGTCAAATCTCAAATCTTAGAGTAAGTCAGCTAAAGTTCACCTGAAGATTTACTACTGACTTACTCAACCACACCATGACATCCAAAAAGGGCTCCATGGATCAAATCAACAAAAATGTTCTCGCCATTCTATACAGTCTATGCTTCAATGAAGAAATTTACATGACCTTGCTAATCTGGAAAGATATGGAGAAAAGAGTCAAAGAAAAATCAAAATGCAAGAAGTCAGAATTTGTGCCCTACGTCAGATTTCTAGCACAAATGATCAAAGATAAAGTAAGAGCAGAGGAAAATGAAGAAATACATACGACCGAAATGTATCACATCAAAGGTATCTACAGACCAGGTACACATATAGATTTCTGCAATTTGTCGGGCCATTTGTTGATCGTCAGGATTCATGATAATGGAAAATGTATATGAGACAAGGGATAGGATAATCAATTCAGGATCATGATGACGAATATTTTGTAAAACATTTGAATTCAGAAATCATGAGGTTTTAAACAAGGGATATAGACGAAATAATGTTGTTTTAGTAAAACATAATGGAATGGCCCTCGTTTCTCGATTGAGAAACTACAACCCGTGACTAATCAGAGTTAATTGGGATCCGTAGCAGTAATTGATATGCTTTGTCCTAATAGGTTCCAACACTCTCACCAAAGACTTCTAGGTAGGCATCCCGGTCCACACGGTTGATCAGGTTTTATACGCAATGCCTGCCTAGATAGACCTCCGGCTACCGGTGCCTTCCCCCTTCCAGTTACTACATGTCTACTGCTAGGAACCTAACTCCGATGGAATTTTCAAAATCAGAATTTTCAAAATCCTTAAAATAGCACGTAAGGTACCATTACTAAGGATGGAGGCTAGGAAGCCAGAAGGGATTAGTGTATATGTGTGTGTCAAGTGTTAAGGCAACGGTGAGATCTAAGAGAGGCAAGTTTAAGTAGCATTTAAAGACATAATATAATAATAGGCATGCAGACATGAGTTAATCATGTAGGACACCTAAGGCATATAGTCTAGGTTATCTGGTTCTAATAACCTAAATCCCTATAGCCAAGGCTCTGATACCAATCTATCACACCCTAACCGACGGCAGAATATGTTAGGCGTAATGATTGTGCAGATGCACATACAACTAAAATATGTTGTAATACTTAAACATGCCCTTTTTCATTAATCAACTAAAGATATTGTACAATAAAGTTAAACATGCAAAATACATATCAAACTGATTTAAAGTCTTTTAATCTAGGTCCAGCAATCCTAGCGTGATCACAACATAGCTCATGTATAAGTTCCTGCAACATGTATAAGATAAAGTGTCAACTACAAAAGTAGTTGGTGAGTAAACACAAGTTTAAATAATATAAGTATAAATTCAATAACAACGATATATGTATAACCAGATATTTTCATATATATAGTCAAACAAGTAGTGAGTTAAAGCCAATGAATGAGCACATCAAACCCTAGACAACTAGGCTTCCAATCACAAGGCGCCACACGCGAGGCATGCCAAGTGGGATGTCAAACCAATAGATCTATTACTGTAACCCCGCCTCGGTGTGTTAATGAGTACGCTTCGAGATAGAGATAGAGTACAGTGCTAGAGAAAACCAATCACAATAATCCACACATATGTAACATACATAGAACGTATCCAATCATCATATAATCGCGTTTGTGTTTTAGAGAAATGATTTTGAATAGAGATACATGTTACACCCCAAAAAGGTTAAAAGATAATGCAGGTATGATTTCTCACAGGTCGGATTATCATTCGAATGAATCACCATTAGAAATGATAATACGAATTGAATAGTCATAACCAACAATATTTAAAGAGGGGGTTTAGTGAATACTCACCTGATAAGTAGATCGGAAACGAGAGATAGAACCAATCTCGAGAGATAATAATCTGGAGATTATTCTAATGAAAAGAACATGCTAAATGAATATAGGAATTAGTTCTAAGGACACGAGGAACTTAAGGAGTGTTAGGTCTTATTTGATTAAAAGACTATTTTATCTTTTATCGAGAAATTAGGGTTTTAGTATTTGTTTAGTATTTTTATTTATTTAACACTTTTGAACTTATATATACTTATTATATATATAAATGTTTTCTAATACCAAAAATCAAGTTTCAATACTTTCTGGTTTGTTTGATATTTAATAATCATATTCAAAACCCTAATTTTGAAATAATTATCAAATAAATAGTAAAATCTTTCATAAAATTAAATAACATTTGGGCTTTTACTTAAAATATTATTTTATAATATATTGTAAAAGATTAGCCCTAGAATTAACCCGTTTGTTTAATTTTGGCAAGCTAACGTCGTGAAAACCTTAATTTCAACATATTTATTAAATAAATATCAAAACATTTTATAAAATTGTAAAAACTTAGGGTTTTATTCATTATGATATATTATAATATTTCTCAAAATAGTAAACCCTAATTCAACACCGTTTACTTAATTTGGGCAGAACAACGACCCGAAAACCCTAATTTTGGCATATTTTTAGATAAAATACGAAACGTTATATATCATAAAATTGACTTAGGGGTTCTTTAATATATGCTATAACATAATATCCTTCAAAATTTCAGGTCCTAATTCCTTCCCAATTACCCAGAATTAACCAAACAAGTTAAGAACCCTAATTTTGAGCATAGCTATAGAACTCGATTAAAACAATGAAATTAGCAGAAATTGATAGAGGGCTTGTGTAGAGTATACCTCAAAATGTAGGACTGCAGGAGATAAGCCTCTAATCTCAAGTGGATCGATCGATTTTCATAGAAGAAGGTTACGACTCGTTTTAAGGGTTTTTAGAGGAGGAAATCGTGAATTAGCGAGTTGATTTGGACGGATTGTACTGCTATTTATATGTATCAAGGTTGCAGGAGGCTAAGGCAGGTGTCCATGGTGACTAACGATCAAAAATTGACGCGTATACGGATCAAACTTGGCCTGCAAGTCGAAGACGTGGCAATTTATGCGACTGGAGGTAGCCGCGTATCGCGCAGAAAGGGAGGGAGGGCGGCGCGTACCGCGGCCCAACTTTGGGGTAATGACAGCTTTAGTCCCTGCTGTTTTTATTTACAATTCAGCCCCTGAACTTTGGTTTTTCGGTAATTTTAACCACTAGACTTTTCTAACCTTATCATTTTATGTCCAAAATTTATTTAGAATAATTTCTCATGGTTTTCTAAGTCTCGGGATATGCATAACGAGGTATAAAAATACGTATTTAATATATATTTATTTTATTTTTTACTCGTTTTAACTCGTTAGCCTCTAATATTTTACGAGCAACTTATAATAACCTCATAGAACATTGAGGAACATTAAAATATGATTTTTTTAATTTTACGTGATTCCCGGTTATTAACGGATTTGCACAAAAAACGGTAAATTCAATTATTTGTGTTTTAATTAACAAAATCGATCTAAAATTTAACCAATTGATCTTAAATGTTATAAAATGATTATAGAATGTTCCAAAGTATATATTTTGAGATAAAGACCCCGATATTCCTAGTAAACGATAAATCGAATACCAAAATTGCGTAAAAACTAAAAATCGCTTTATTTTTGTTTTAATCAAATCGTTTAACCTATAATCTTGTAAATTTATTACTTTGCTTTCAAAAATGATTATGGAATATCCTGAACATAATCTAAATGTTTAATTTAGATGAATTTTCCCGGTAATCGTTAAATCAAAATTCCGATTTGCGTTACAAGTTCAAATTTGGGTCGGGTTTTGTAATTGGGTCGGACATTGGTGTTACAGTCTCCCCCACTTCAGGAAATTTCGTTCCGAAATTAGAAGAGAGATATTCGAGATAAAAGGAAGGAGTATATCAATGGTGATAGGTAATTCGATACAACCAACAACCAATGGTCAGTTCTAAGTTCGATTTCTAATTCATTTTTAAAGTACCTTCGATGCTTATATATAGGGTGTACCGCAGCTAACCCATCACATCTGTAATACTTTAAAAATGTGCTAGTAACCTACAGAGAACTACCATCTTCTATATAATAGCGAATGAACTTAAGATCATAGCAACATGATAGAGATTGAACAACATCAGATACGGTGGACCGTGATTACATGATTATCCGTAACAATCAGATTTATAGATTTGATTTATCACCGTTTCCCCTACTTCAGGGAAGAGACCGGTGGAATATGAGGAGAGTGGTGGGGGTAACATGATTTACGTATAAATCGCTGAAACTGATATTTTGATATTAAGTCAAAAACATTTCCACACAATAAAATGGAATCACAGATTTCTTAACGAGAGGACGGGTCGAGTACTGGTGAGCTAAATGGGTAGCGAGCTACATTTAATTCACCTACGGGACGCGAGGTCTTGTTAATAATCTGGATTAGAAATTGGCTAAAACCCAAAACTAACGCCTATGACCAAAACTAAATGTATGCTAAGCTAGCATCACACACAATTGTTTAGGTGTAGTACGTATAAGTCTTGGACAGGCCAGAGAAATCAGAGATACTTTATGATCTAGTGCAAATTCAATCATTGCCATTTAAGGCGGTGATAATGTGAGAGAAGCGTTTTTTTAATAGAGATACTTGATTAATCCGTTTGAGGAAAAGATAGTGATACAACACGAGATTACCATTTAAATGAATCACCATTCAAATGATAACACGAATTGACCACTTGATATCAAAATGCAGATCATTATATGAATGAATCACCATTCGAATGATAATGCAAACTGGATATCATATTTTTTCCTTTATTAAGATCAATAGGGGAATCAAGACGAGATTGAATCATGGTTTTGAGAAAGTTCAAGAATCACTAACGGATAATTATTCCGTTTAGGGATAACGTCAATAACGAGAATTGATCTTGAGGAGATAGGCGATTCTGAGAATTCTCTTGAAGATGTTGCTTTGATATTTAGTGATTGAATCCATCAGACTGGTGATGTACATTCGAGATGTATCATCTTTAATGAATGGGTGTTCCTCAAAGTGGGGAACAAGATCGAATGAATTTTGATAAAGTGGTATTGCAACATGAATGCCACGTAATCCTTGCGTAAGTAATTATGGGTTTTGGTGAAGGACGCGTGTCTCTAATTTATTGGATGACGGATAGTCAAGTCTGGATTATTTGACGAGGAACAATTTCTACGTGATGTTGAGACACTCAGTTCAATGATGACGTTTGATCTTCCCGAGAGGCGCAAATATGTTTTTCAGGGATTGAGTTGCAATTAAGGATTAAGGGTAATAGGTTTCTTGTCCGCTGATTAATCAAAATGAGAGGTTTTTAAGGGTAATGAATATAAGAAATGATTGAGTAAGAAGGAGGACAAGAATCAAAGAGTTATAAAACTCATATTCTGATATATATATACATGATAAACATCGATTGGAAAGATTACAAACTTAAATTACAGGGTAATCGATTTATTCAAGTACTAACAAAGTCCAAACGATCTTCAATCATCATCATCATTTGCCCTTCAGAGATCATCCACAACGAGAGTACGTAGTAAGTTGCTTGGAGTTTAACATTGTTGCTTCACAGAAGGGTTATCAGTGGCCAGCTGGGGACATGTGTATGGTTGGTGACCAAAGTTTCCACAACGGTAGCAATGAAACATGGAGGAGAAAGTATTCTGGATAGTAGTAGCAATTTGAACAGGTGTTGGTGCCATAGTTTGAATTATTGGAGGTTGGGTTCTGTGCTCTGCATTGTTGGCTGGAGGGTTGGGAATAACAGTAGCAGTAAGCGGAGGGCAAGCATTTCTAAAGTATCCGGGTTGACCATAGTTATAACAAGTATGATAAGGAGAAATAGAAGTTTGAGCAGGTATCACAGGCTGGACCATTTGAGGCTGAGCGGATATAGG
Source organism: Deinandra increscens subsp. villosa (assembly GCA_039602395.1). Lineage (NCBI taxonomy): Eukaryota > Viridiplantae > Streptophyta > Magnoliopsida > Asterales > Asteraceae > Deinandra > Deinandra increscens. The sequence goes on from JBCNJP010000431.1 coordinate 5,949, forward strand.
TTGAGCTCGAATAGGTTGCCGACATACTTTCATGAGATGACCAACTTTGCCGTAATTGAGACAACGCCAACAAGGAACATGGATAGAGTGATAGTAACTGCAAGTGTTGCACCGAGGATGGGCTCCGGCATAAGGTTTCTTGGCTGGCCGAGTATCGGGAGTCTTTTAGAGTAGCGAGTATAGCAGCTTTTGCAGGTGAGGTCTATTCATCAAGATGTTTAGCCTTCTTTTTCCTTTTCTTGGTCTTGGTCACGGGATGCTTGATGGCTTAAAATTTTTGGGGTAGTTCAGTAGCATCATTGTTGACAAATTTATCGTCGAGGGCTTGTCGGAAAATGTTGGAGATGAAAGCTGCCACTTGTTGAGAAATTTGTCGGGCCATTTGTTGATCGTCAGGATTCATGCTAATGGAAAATATTTAGGAGAAAAGGGATAGGATAATCAATTCAGGATCATGATGACGAATATTTTGTAAAACATTTGAATTCAGAAATCATGAGGTTTTAAACAAGGGATAGAGAAGAAATCATGTTGTTTTAGTAAAACATAATGGAATGGCCCTCGTTTCTCGATTGAGAAACTACAATCCATGACTAATCAGAGTTAATTGGGATCCGTAGCAGTAATTGACAAGCTTTGGCATAATAGGTTCCAACACTCTCACCAAAGACTTCTAGGTAGGCATCCCGGTCCACACGGTTGATCAGGTTTTATACGCAATGCCTGCCTAGATAGACCTCCGGCTACCGGTGCCTTCCCCCTTCCAGTTACTACATGTCTACTGCTAGGAACCTAACTCCGATGGAATTTTCAAAATCAGAATTTTCAAAATCCTTAAAATAGCACGTAAGGTACCATTACTAAGGATGGAGGCTAGGAAGCCAGAAGGGATTAGTGTATATGTGTGTGTCAAGTGTTAAGGCAACGGTGAGATCTAAGAGAGGCAAGTTTAAGCAGCATTTAAAGACATAATATAATAATAGGCATGCAGACATGAGTTAATCATGTAGGACACCTAAGGCATATAGTCTAGGTTATCCGGTTCTAATAACCTAAATCCCTATAGCCAAGGCTCTGATACCAATCTATCACACCCTAACCGACGGCAGAATATGTTGGGCGTAATGATTGTCCAGATGCACATACAACTAAAATATGTTGTAATACTTAAACATGCCCTTTTTCATTAATCAACTAAAGATATTGTACAATAAAGTTAAACATGCAAAATACATATCAAACTGATTTAAAGTCTTTTAATCTAGGTTCCAGCAATCCTAGCGTGATCACCACATAGCTCATGTATAAGTTCCTGCAACATGTATAAGATAAAGTGTCAACTACAAAAGTAGTTGGTGAGTAAACACAAGTTTAAATAATATAAGTATAATTTCAATAACAACGATATATGTATAACCAGATATTTTCATATATATAGTCAAACAAGTAGGGAGTTAAAGCCAGTGAATGAGCGCATCAAACCCTAGACAACTAGGCTTCCAATCACAAGGCGCCACACGTGAGGCATGCCAAGTGGGATGTCAAACCAATAGATCTATTACTATAACCCCTCCTCGGTGTGTTAATGAGTACACTTCGAGATAGAGATAGAGTACAGTGCTAGAGCAAACCAATCACAATAATCCACACATATGTAACATACATAGAACGTATCCAATCATCATATAATCGCGTTTGTGTTTTAGAGAAATGGTTTTGAATAAAGATATATGTGACACCCCAAAAAGGTTAAAAGATAATGCAGGTATGATTTCTCACAGGTCGGATTATCATTCGAGTGAATCACCATTAGAAATAATAATACGAATTGAATAGTCATAACCAACAATATTTAAAGAGGGGGTTTAGTGAATACTCACATGATAAGTAGATCGGAAACGAGAGATAGAACCAATCTCGAGAGATAATAATCTGGAGATTATCCTAATGAAAAGAACATGCTAAATGAATATAAGAAATAGTTCTAAGGACACGAGGAACTTAAGGAGTGTTAGGTCTTATTTGATTAAAAGACTATTTTATCTTTTATCGAGAAATTAGGGTTTTAGTATTTGTTTAGTATTTTTTATTTATTTAACACTTTTGAACTTATATATACTTATTATATATATAAATCTGTTCTAATACCAAAAATCAAGTTTCAATACTTTTTGGTTTGTTTGATATTTAATAATCATATTCAAAACCCTAATTTTGAAATAATTATCAAATAAATAGTAAAATATTTCATAAAATTAAATAACATTAGGGCCTTTACTTAAAATACTATTTTATAATATATTGTAAAAGATTAGCCCTAGATTTAACCCGTTTGTTTAATTTTGGCAAGGTAAAGTGGTGAAAACCCTAATTTCAACGTATTTTATAAATAAATATCAAAACATTTTATAAAATTGTAAAAACTTAGGGTTTTATTCATTATGATATATTATAATATTGGAAAAAAGACGAAAATAACCCTTTTGACCAAGTTTGGGACGAAAATAACCCCATGAAATTTTTTCCCAACTTTTAGCCATACCTTAACGGTCGCTAACGACCTCCATTTAAACCCAAAACGACCGTTCCTGATGACCAACCACGGTGCGACATGTGTCCACCACGATCTTTAATATGTTGGAAAGGTCGTCGACGACTGTCGTTTTCCGTCAAACGACCGTCGACATTTTTCGTCTCCAGGATTCCTGGAACAGTCGTCTGACAGCGTTGTCGGGTGCGTCGACGTTCCGAGGTCGTAACGACCGTGGTCGACGACGACCACAGTTACAGTCGTCCCGACCCTTAAAGGATTTAATTATTTTTTTATTCAAATTGGTATAAAAATCTTCATAAGCAGTCGAAACGACCATGGTCGTTGACGACCACACACGTAGTCCTTCGACCGTTAACAATCAATTTTTTTTTATATTTGTAAGTTGTATATATTTTTTTTCATATTTGTAAGTTGTATATATAACTTTCACTTTGTTCATTACTTAAGTCAAGACCGCCAATAATTTTCTATGGCCACACCTCCACGTGATGTTTTTGAAATGTGGACACCACGGTATTGGTATATGCGTCTTCGACAACCGGAAAATCATGTTCCACCTCCACCTGTTACTCAAGTTCCACCTCCACAACAGGAAAATCATGTTCCACCTCCACCTGTTCCTCAAGTTCTACCTCCACAACCGGAAAATCATGTTCCACCTCCACCTGTTCCTCAAGTTCCACCTCTACAACCGGAGAATCATGTTCCACCTCCACCTGTTCCTCAAGTTCCACCTCCGCAACCGAAAAATCATGCTCCTTTCTATGCTTTTGTTGAAGATCCTCAGCTTTTTGAAGACCAGTATAATGACGATATTTTTTGGAATTATGCCTTTGATTATTTTTTTCCCGAATATCCTCTCATTGATCCATATGATGATTATAATCATTTAAACGAAGAATTCGATCGTGCAACTCAGGAAGAACCAATCGATGAAGATCGTCCGGAGTACGAGTACATGCTTCATGACGATGAAATGTGGTCACCACCAGCATCTCCCGGTTTGTGGTACGGAGAAACATACTCGAGTTCCAATTCCGATTTGTGGTATAATATTCAAATATTAATATTTACTAAAAACGGTCGTTTAGAACCCTTTTGTGGTCGTTTCGACCGTATGTATTACGTTCAGTTTTCTCTGTTGTCATATTTTGACGGTCGTTTTGACCTTATATGCGGTCGTTTCGACCGTGTTTGTGTTTCAATTTCCAAGATAAAACATTGTTTTCAATGTGCTTTAATGTTAGCGGTCGTTTAGACCGTATATGCGGTCGTTTCGACCGTGTTTGTGTTTCAATTTCCAAGATAAACACTGCTTTTAATGTGCTTTAATGTTAACGGTCTAAACGACCGACATAGCGGTCTAAACGACCATAAACAATAAATTAATTTTGTTTTTTAATTTTTTAGTAACCATAATATAAGACATGCAATAAATAAGACAATAAGATAAGTTTTTTAAAAGGTGAATTACATTTTCGCAACTTAAGTTTTAATTTTTTGTTTTCCTCGTCAAGCATCATCTTCTCCACCTCTATGTTAGAAATCTTCATCTCTAAAGCTCAGTTTTTCAATTTGAGAATGTTTGAATTTCTACTAGCGTATAACGTATCATCGACTACTTCTTCCCACATGAAAAACCCACAATCATTCTGAAATTCAAAAATAAAATAAATAAAACAATTAGATTTAAGATATCATATATATGTTAAGAGTACTTACGGGGCAAAGAGGACACCCGTAGAATTCATGTCCTTCCCTTTTACTACGATTGCTATCAACTCGTTTAACTGCTAGGATGTCATGATAACAATAAACGTTTAGGTTTAAATCAACCCTTAGAATCTTAACTCGAGTATTACGAGTAGAACTAGAAGAAGAGGAGGAAGACATTAATAGAAGGGTAAAAAATAAGTGAAGAAGGGTGTAGTATTTATAAAGAAAAAAATTGTTGTTTTATATGTAAAAAAAATCATAAAATGGAACCACTAGGAAGACTGTGTAAACGGTCGTTGAAGACCATATGTGTAGTCGCCAACGACCATGGAAAAATTATTTTAATATTAAAAAAAATAATTAAATTCGTTAACGGTCGGGACAACTATAACTGTGGTCGTCGTCGACCACGGTCGTTACGACCTCGGAACGTCGACGCACCTGACAACGCTGTCAGCCGAATGTTCCAGGAATCCTGGAGACGAAAAATGTCGGCGGTCGTTTGACGGAAAACGACGGTCGTCGACGACCTTTCCAATGTATTAACGACCGTGGTGGACACATGTCGCACCGTGGTTGGTCATCAGGAACGGACGTTTAGGGTTTAAATGGAGGTCGTTAGCCACCGTTAAGGTAGGGCTAAAAGTTGGGGAAAAATTTCATGGGGCTATTTTCATCCCAAACTTGGTCAAATAGGCTATTTTCTTCTTTTTCCCTATAATATTTCTCAAAATAGTAAACCCTAATTCAACACCGTTTACTTAATTTGGGCAGAACAACGACCCGAAAACCTTAATTTTGGCATATTTTTAGATAAAATACCAAACGTTTAGATATCATAAAATTGACTTAGGGGTTCTTTAATATATGTTATAACATAATATCCTTCAAAATTTCAGGTCCTAATTCCTTCCCAATTACCCAGAATTAACCAAACAAGTTAAGAACCCTAATTTTAAGCATAGCTATAGAACTCGATTAAAACAACGAAATTAGCAGAAATTGATAGAGGGCTTTTGTAGAGTATACCTCAAAACGTAGTACTGCAGGAGATCAGCCTCTAATATCAAGTGGATCGATCGAATTTCATAGAAGAAGGTTATGACTCGTTTTAAGGGTTTTTAGAGGAGGAAATCGTGAATTGGCAAGTTGATTTGGAAGGATTGCACTGCTATTTATATGTATCAAGGTCGCAGGAGGCTTAGGCAGGTGTCTATGGTGACTAACGATCAAAAATTGACGCGTATACGGATCAAACTTGGCCTGCAAGTCGAAGACGTGGCAATTTTCGCGACTGGAGGTAGTCGCGTATCGCGCAGAAAGGGAGAGAGGGCGGCGCGTACCGCGGCCCAACTTTGGGGTAATGACAATTTTAGTCCCTGCAGTTTTTATTTACAATTCAGCCCGTGAACTTTGGTTTTTCGGCAATTTTAACCCCTAGACTTTTCTAACCTTATCATTTTATGTCCAAAATTTATTTAGAATAATTTCTCATGGTTTTCTAAGTCTCGGGATATGCATAATGAGGTATAAAAATACGTATTTAATATATATTTATTTTATTTTTTTCTCGTTTTAACTCGTTAGCCTCTAATATTTTACGAGCAACTTATAATAACCTCATAGAACATTGAGGAACATTAAAATATGATTTTTTAATTTTACGTGATTCCCGGTTATTAACGGATTTGCACAAAAAACGGTAAATTCAATTATTTGTGTTTTAATTAACAAAATCGATCTAAAATTTAACCAATTGGTCTTAAATGTTATAAAATGATTATAGAATGTTCCAAAGTATATATTTTGAGATAAAGACCCCGATATTCCCAGTAAACGATAAATCGAATACCAAAATTGCGTAAAAACTGAAAATCGCTTTATTTTTGTTTTAATCAAATCGTTTAACCTAGAATCTTGTAAATTTATAATTTTGCTTTCAAAAATGATTATGGAATATCCTGAACATAATCTAAATGTTTAATTTAGATGATTTTTTCGGTAATCGTTAAATCAAAATTCTGATTTGCCTTACAAGTTCAAATTTGGGTCGGACACTAGTGTTACAAAATCAACCAGTCCAACAGACAGGCATGTGTTGTCCTCTGGCATATTACCCCCTGGTGCTGCATCAAAATCTGACTTGGAAAATTTTTCAAAATCTCTCTCTGATCTGCTCAATGATTTCATGAATGAGCAAAAACAACAAAATACAGAACTACACCAGAATTTCTACAGTAGTTCTGTACAAATAGAAGAATTGTCAAACAGATAGCTGAACTACAAGAAGAGTTGAAAGTGATGAACAAAAACAACAATGAACAATTCAATTAGATTTCTGACCAGCTGGGAGCCTTACAAGAAAAGGACTGGCAGCTAAAAGGAGGATAACAAGAATCATTACAAAGTCTTATCAAGGAACTGAATAAGATGGCTCAAAAAGCACTACAATTCTATGAAGCCAAAGGAGAAGAGTTGCTAAATAAGATCAAAGGAGATTTCAGCCTTCTACACAAGGAAATAAAAGAAGAAAGCTCAAATCTGATAAAGATAAATTCCGATCAGATGCTCCTAGAGAAAAGAATGAAGAATCTATTCACGCAAGTAACAGGAGCCAACTCACTTAAGAAGTCCTCAGAAAAGGAGACCACAACTCCCCCGGACATCAATCTTGATGACTCTCCTCCCAGCTCAAAGCGAAAGACAGCTCCTGATGAAATCGAATCCTCTCCCAAAAGAAATAAACATGATCAATGCAAGCCCAGTCTAACTTCTGATCACTCGTGCCACCACCACCACCAAGACCACCTACACAGAAATCCAGTCAGCCAGTGGTTCCACCCTCATCAGGTACTTCCATCAAAACTCATGCTGCAGGAACCTCAAAACCCAACAAGGAATCTGAGAAAGGCAAGGAGAAAACCACAAATCCAGGGGGGGACCTCAATGCTCCTGAGATTTCAATAGCCTCTCAGTCTCTATTTGAAGATAACTACGGAAAATAAAAAAAGGATTGAGGAGGAACTATGGCATGAAAAGAGAAGATGTGAAGACATATTCCTCCAAGAAACCGAACAACCTCCTCAAATGAGCCCAACGAGCAAAAATATCTTTGAGGAGAAAATCAACAACGTGCCATTTGAAAGAAACTGGATACACTCAAATGCCACCATCCTGGAGCTTGATGAAGTCAAAAAAAGACAGCAAAAGGGAAATCCTTTCACTCACTACTTCAACTCCTACAAGATCACTACCACTGCAAACAGTCGTCAACCTTATATATTCACTGATGCAGATCTTGATCAACTTAGTGAAATGCACATCATGTCCCTCATCAAAAGCTGTATAGCAAATAGCTCAACAAGTCTCAAGAACGAAAAAGCAATACATCAACTCAGAGAAGCAGGAAAGAAGATATATAACAGGTTTGCTCTGGGAGACTATGAACTGGCCATAAACATAAAGTTAAAGAAACTTGCCATTCAGACTGCGAATGAAGAGCTTCCCTCTGAATTAAAGTGGACATGATCCAAAGTAATTCCAAGCATTGGCGAAATAGGAATCTGCTTCGGAAATCATAATACACAGAAGAGGTTCTTCAGAATCAGCCAGTGTCATGTTTACTCTGATACATCGCTAAGATACTTCTCATTGCTACTAAATGAAAACAGAGAAACTAAACCTGAGACTGTAAGAAGAAATGAACTCATGATCAAAACAATAAAAGATCTAAAGCAACACAGAATGCTACAAAAGGAACTGCACAACGCCTGTTAGAGTCCTCTTCCCAAGAAACTATGTGTAAAATAAGACTCTGTAACTGGATTTCTTTCCTAAAAACTATATTCACAGATCCATGCATCCTGATGATTTCTCAAAATTTTATAATTTAATATTACTTTCTCTTTTTATTTATTTTCTTCAAATACTTATGGGGAGATTGTTAGAGCACAATGTAATTGTAACACAAAACAGTCAAGTATTAGAAGAAAAGATAAGACACATCCTTAAAAGAGAAAGGATACGAAGGTCTGTATGAGTTACAGATTTCTGCATGATTTCTGTATTCATACAGAACTACTCTGGAAATTCCGAAGTAGTTCTGTACAGACTAAATTATACAGAAATCCTCATTTCTGTAGAAAGCTTCTCATGGGAAGCATCAACAGTCTTCAAAGAAGAGTCCAGAAGGAGTTCTGGACTATCAGAAGGTAAAGATTACGAGAAGAACAATTTCTATCTTTGTGTGAAGAACAAACAAAATGAATGCCAACTTGGCATTAATCACGAAGGCAGTTGAAGAAAGTTGAAAAAGAGATAGATTGAATATGTTCAATTTATCTCTTTATACTCTGACACACTCCAACATCAACCGTCCTCAACCACCTTATCCAAATACAACTTGCTACATCTGCCTATAAATAGCAAGTTGACTTCACCAAACAAAGCAAGACATCAAGCATACAATTCAATATCTTCTCAAAGCAATTACAACATCACTCCCATAGAAAAGTTATTTATGTTGATACATAGTTATACTATAAACTCGTGTAAACCATTATTTACATTTGAGATATACAGAATAACCCTTTTATGAATTGTTGTCTTCCAATTTGATTTACTTTTTGCAACTTGTTTATCTTGTTTAAATCAAATCGTGCTCCACGGGACCCAACATGTTTGATGACTCTGAGAGTCATCAGCAAGCACCAACAAGTGGAGACTCAATGAGTTAAGGAAACTTGAAAAGAAATCACAGGGATTGGTTCCCTGAGGATTCGACACATGAGGATTCTGAAAAGAATTATCAAACAACACATGTGTCTGAATCATCCAGGATAAAGCTAATGAATGTGGAAGACTTAGGAACATCAGATATTTCTGGTATTCTAGGCACTAACAAAACTCTCAACAGAGAATCTGTTAGTAAAACTGCTGGACATGTGTTGTCCACTAGTATGTTAAAAGGAGAAAGATCATCTATTGATCCAACTCCAAGCTTACCCAGTATCCTACTCAAATCTAATCTCTTAGCGTTCTCTCAAACAATTAGAGAGAAAATATTCAATTTCAAAAGGGATCAGAAAATTGACCTTCGTGAGCTAGGGAAACTCAAGCACTCAAACTCAGAAAAGCTCATGAAGGTGGAAAGAAACACAGCTCAGAACACTAATCAACTAAACACTCTAGTAGATGAGCAGAAAACCTGGAAAGAAGAACTAAGTTAGGAGGCCAACAAGATTTCAGAAGACATCGGCATAAGTCTTCAAAATCAGCAATCTGTAGAGACAAGTGATGATGAACAAATCATTAAAAATTTCTCTACAGAATTAATAAACAAGAAAAAGACTCTTAAAGATATAGGCAAAAATCAGGCAAAGAAGTCACAAAAAGAAATAAGATCAGTCAGAAGCAAACTGACAAGAAATCAACTGACTTCTGCAAACCTGGAGATCAAACACTCTTTTCAATAAGATCAGATGAGAGAGATAGAAAGAGAATGGAAACAAAAAGTAAAAGGAACAGATGAGAAAAGAAAACCAATCACAATCTCTGTTGAACCTCCAATGAAGAAGACAAGACTTCAAGGCAATGATACAAGTGAAGAAGAAGATGAAACAGAAAAACTCAAGAGAAAGAACTCAAAGAAATGCAAACCTTCATCTCAAGCTTATGAAGGCATGCCTCCTCCCCCACCTCCTTCTTCTCCTAAGCCACCAACAAAGACTGCCCAGAAAACAAATGCCTCTCAACCCCTCTCCACCAAAACAGCAAAGAAAACCCCAGCTAAACAGACTCAAATACAATCATCTTCATTAGCTGGATCTTTCAAATCTGGATCAGCGTTTGAAGATGATTACGCTGAAAAGCAGAATATGCAAAAAGTCATCTGGGAAGAAGTGAGAGAACTACAAGAGAAACTACTCAAGTAAGAATAAGACAGGCCCACAATGTGCCCTCTCTCAAGAAAAGCTTTTGACAGGTCGACTGGAATCTTAATTGAGAAAAATCCAAACTACACAATGCCTTTGATTACTAAGTTCATAAAAATCAAGGCCCAACCTTTAATAAAACACCTTTACGTAGATCACTTCAACTGTTACACAGTAAAGACAAAAGATGAAAGCATCAAGGAATTCACTAATAAAGACCTATAGCAATTTAACTAAATACAGTTGGTGTCATTTATAAGGTACTTCTCAAGTCAACCCTCAAAAACAGAAAGGGTAAGCATTGCTTTATACCAAGGAATTGAAGCCGGTAAAAGGATGTTCAGAAGACACGCACAGGTGGATGTCGAATTAGCAAAAGAATCCAACATCCATCTATTGTTCTTAACAAAGCCAAATGAGACTATCCCTCCTGAAGTCTCATAAAGAGGATCCGATACAACATTTCTCATCCGAATCTCTGGTATATGCTTCAGAGATCTCTCTGAAGAAATAAGGTTCTTCAGGCTAAAAGAAAAGCAGAAGTATACAATTATTGCCTTAGAATTCCTTCTATTCATTCTAGAGAAATGCAAGACTAACAACAGAAGCACCAAGGAAGTCATCAAAGCATAAATTGATGCCCTGATAAAGGAAAGAACTGTCTTCAAAACTATACTGGAAGAATGTACTACAAAGTACAACTTTGAAATCAACTCACTCACTGGTAAGGAAAAATCATAAAAGACTTGTAAATTCTTAAATAATGATAGACAAGAATTCTTTCATATTCCTCAAAAAGATCAACAAAATGATTTATGCATACATTACTTTATCTTTTTGTTTATTTTCTTCAAATACTTAGGGGAGATTGTTAGAACACAATGTAATTGTAACACAAAACAGTCAAGTATTAGAAGAAAAGATGAGATACATCCTTAAAAGAGAACGGATATGAAAGTCTGTATGAATTACAGATTTCTGCACGATTTCTGTATTCATACAGAACTACTCCGGAAATTCCGAAGTAGTTCAGTACAGACTAAATTCTACAGAAATCCTCATTTCTGTAGAAGGCTTCTAATGGGAAGCATCAGTAGTCTTCAAAGAAGAGTCCTGATGCAGTTATGGACTATCAGAAGATAAAGATTACGAGAAGAACAAATTCTACCTTTGTGTGAAGAACAAGCAAAATGAATGCCAACTTGGCACTAATCACGAAGGCAGTTGAAGACAGTTGAAAAAGAGATAAATTGAATATCATCAATTTATCTCTATATACTCCGACACACTCCAACATCAACCTATTAACTCTTTATTGAATGTATAATCTCGTATATTATGATGACCATATAAGAGGTATATATATAAGTACAATTTACATAACGCACCATATACATTCACAATATAACTATACTGACTAATACACCCCCTCAGATGGAGTGGGAGGAGGGCGAATGCAGAGACTGTCACGAAAACTATAAAATAAAGGTCGAGGAAGGCCTTTAGTAAAGATATATGCATACTGATACTCGAAGGGTACGTGTAACACCCGAATGTGGCCTACTCAAACCTTTTCTCGAACAAAATATATATCGATCTCCACGTGTTTGGTGCGTTGGTGCTGAACCGGATTGCCCGAAAGATACACTGCAGAAACATTGTCACAATAAACAACTGTGGCCGTGCGTAAGGGAACATGCAATTCGAGATGTAGGTTACGTAGCCAACTGACCTCTGCAACAGCGTTAGCAACACCGCGGTACTCGGCTTCAGCACTAGAACGAGAGACTGTATGCTGGTGCTTTGACGACCAGGAAAGTAAGTTGTCACCCATGAATGCACAGTAACCAGATGTGGAGCTCCTCGAATCTGGACAACCAGCCCAGTCAACATCTGAATAGGCGGTGAGAGTAGTGACGGAGGAGTAGGTAATGCGAAGACCAAGCTGGAGAGTGCCTTGTAAGTAGCGCAGGATGCGCTTCATGAACTGAAAATGAGGCTCACGTGGAGCATGCATAAACAAACAAGCCATCCGGTAGCAAGTCACCGTCAGTATCACTCAGTTTAAAATCAGTGTCGACTAGGGTGGTGGACGGTTTACAATCGGACATAGAGGTACGCTATAAAATCTCACGACATATTGCGTTTGCTGCATGAATAAGCCAGACGAGTCCCGGGTGACTGTTATACCCAGAAAATGATGCAAAGGTCCCAAATCTAACATGGCAAACTCTATAAAAAGAGTCGCAATAAGGTGCTGCAGAAAACATATGTCAAAGGCTGTGATGACGATGTCGTCAACATAAAGTAATAAGTAAGCAGTGCAACCGCCGTGGTGATAAACAAATAAGGACGAGTCTGAAATACTACTGCGAAACCCATTGGCCATCAAAAATGTAGAACATCTAGTGTACCATGCTCGGGGGGCCTGCTTGAGGCCATATAGAGACCGTTTGAGACGGCAGACATGATCCGGGAAATTATGATCAGTGAAACCCGATGGCTGGTGCATGAATACGGTCTCTGCAAGATCACTATGTAAGAATGCATTTTTCACGTCCAACTGATGAATAGGCCAGTCTCGTGAGACTGCTAGTGAAAGCACTATACGAATCGTTGCTGGTTTAACAACCGGACTGAAAGTTTCCATGCAATCTATACCAACCGTTTGTGATTTTTCATTTACAACAAGGTGTGCCTTGTATCGCTCCAGTGACCCGTCCGACTTAAACTTGTGACGGAACAACCACATGCATCTAATAATCGGGTGTCCGTGTGGCCGAGGTACCAAATCCCATGTGTCGTTAGTCTTTAATGCCTCAAATTCGGTAGTTATGGTGGTGTGCCAATGGGAGTCCTGTAATGCTTTACAGTATGACATAGGAACATGTGAGATGTCAGGGAGAGTATCGGCATGAAGGTTGAGCCGAACCTAGGGTTTGGTAATGCCGTATTTGGCTCGGGTAAGCATGGGATGATTATTTGCATGGGGCGGAGGGGAGGGAGGTGTTGGCGGGTCGGACTGGACGGGCGAAGGCGGTGGCGAAGACGGAGCAGAGGGCGACGGTCTGAGTGGGATGGAGTAGGTGATGCGGGTGGGTATTCGGTGTTGACGGATTGGGTATGGGTGGATGGAACCGAAGATGGGATGGAAGGGATTAGTTCCTCAACGGGAGGTGTGTTAGGATACGATGATGGTTCGCCAAATGGGAAATCACGTTCGTCAAAGACGACATGACGAGGAATGTGTACTCGACCCGTTGTTAAGTCGAGGCACCGTTAACCTCGAAAGTTGTTTGGGTATCCGAGAAAAATGCAGCGGGTTGAACGCGTATGTAGTTTTTTTGGCTGAACTACAGAGAGGTTGGGATAAAACGCGCAACCGAAGGTGCGTAAGTGATTGTAGGTGGGATGGCGACGGTATAAGGAATAGGCGGGTGTTTGAAAGTTTAGGCGTTTGGTGGGAATGATGTTGTGAAGGTAGACAGTCGTATGAAGTGCTTCAACCCAAAAAGGTGGGGGAAGCCTGCCTTTAACTAACAATGCACGAATGATGTCGTTGAGACGGCGAATCATTCGTTCAGCCTGACCATTTCATGGTGAGTTTTGAGGGCAGGAGAAACGAAAGATAAGGCCATTATTATTTGCAAAGTTTTGAAACTCACGGTTGTCAAATTCGCCCCCTAAGTTTCATTGAAACGATTTTATGGTTTTGTTGAATTGAGTTTGGATTAGCTTATGAAATTTTACAAAATTTGTGAAGGCTTCATATTTGAATTTTAATTGGTATATCCAAACATAGTTTGTAAAATTATCAACAAGAACTGTGTAATATTTGTAACCAAATTTGCTAATTATAGGTGAGGTCCATAAATCACAATGTATAATGTCAAACGGACAAAACGTGTTAGAACCAGAATCATTGAAAGGAAGTCTTTTGCTATTAGCTAATTGACAAGACTGGAAAATACACAAAGATTTGTCTTTATTACATGGAATGAAATTACGAGAAATTAAAAAAATCCAAAACTTGAGTTCCAGGATGTCCCAAGCGATTATGTCATAGTTGTGATGACGGGGCTGCGACACAAGCGAAAGTAGGAGAAACTGGATTAGTGAACGGGTAAAGATCTCCCGAGCTATTGTGGCGGGAAAGGACGATGTCAGTCTTGAGATCCTTCAAAGAAAAACCATAAGGATCAAACTCAATGGATATTTGGTTGTCGCGAGTAAATTGGCGAACCGATATTAGATTTTTAATGATATCAGGAGTAAAAAGAACATTGTTAAGGTAATAGGATTTATTGGGAAGGGTGTGTAAAGCATTACCGGTCCCGGCAATAGGCAACATGTTGCCATTAATTACAAAAATCTGAGAAATCAAAGACTTAGACAATGGAGTTTGAAAAATACCTGGATTTGCAGTAATGTGTTGGGAAGACCCTGTGCCCGTAAACCAGTTTTGTGTGGGTTGCTGAAATTGAGTAGTCTGGTAGGCTTGGGCTAAATCAGTTGGGCTGAGAGTATTAAAGTTAGGCATGGGTGGTTGGGTCGGATTAAAGGGCGCTGCCAGTTGGGCCGAGGGATAAGCGGGACTGGGTTGGGCTAGGAAATAAGTCCACAACTAGGCTGGGCAGTTCAGATAGGGAGGTGGGTTGGGCTGCGATGGGTAAGGTGTAGGAGGGGCTGCCCACCAAGCCCATGGTGGCGGTGGAGGTGTGTTGCGATTGCGGTTGTTACGAGATTGGTTGCGACCGTAGTTACGACGGCCACGTCCACCGCGGTTAGGGTTGGGATTGGGATAGGGGTTGTAGTCATATTGAGGGGGTTAGGGATAGGGCTAGTTATTGTTTGGATATGGGGGTTTCGGACCTTGCGGTCGGGAAGGGGTTTCTGATGGAGTATGGGGTGGCGGGTTAGGATTGGTGGCTAGGGCATGTTGGGTGGGGTTTTGGCATGCAGCGATCCGATGCATATCCAACTGAACCATGTTACGAGCTTCATCCCATGTATGATTTCCTTGATTGATGAAGGAAGCAACTGTGTCGTACTTAGAGGGTAGCCCCCGAACTAACTGCAAATCCTTACGATCATCATCAATGGTACGACCGACATCTATCAACTGCTCGGCAAGATCATGTATTTTCTGGAAGTATGCGTCCATAGATGGACATGCAGCGAGTGTGAGCGTAATGAATACATGCTCTAAAGCAACGGCCCGGGAGCCCTTGTTGTTCTGGAAGATGGCCTGAATCTTCAATCACGCCTCACGAGCAGTTGTATTTGTATCCACAACACGGGCGAGATACTCGTCAAACAGAGTGCTATAGATCCATTGGAGTACCACTGCATCAATCTCAGCCCACGTAGGGTACAGAGGATCGGTAGTGACAGGGGGCGGTACCATCAACGTGGTCCGCCACTTTGTATGCCTTGACGTGAAGAAGAAAGACTTTGACCCATGTCGAGTACGTCAGTTTGACACCATCAAAAATTTTCACCCGTAGGAGAATGTTTGTCACAGTGTATGCGTGATGGAGTTTATCGGTAGCCTCCTTGAGAGTCGTGGCTATAGAGGTGGCGTCGGCCATGGAGTCGGCGGTGTCCGGCGCTCGAACCGAAGCCGCCGAGGGAGGGTTCGTTTGAGAAGGTGTCGACGGCGACGTGGGGAGGGAGGAAGCCAGGAAGAAAATTAGGGTTTTTCTTAATGTGGCTGTGATACAATATTAACTCTTGATTGATTGTATAATCTCGTATATTATGATGATCATATAAGAGGTATATATACAAGTAAAATTTACATAACGCACCCTATACATTCATAATATAACTATACTGACTAATACAACCGTCCTCAACCACCTTATCCAAATACAACTTGCTAAATTTTCCTATAAATAGCAAGCTGACTTCACCAAACAAAGCAAGACATCAAGCATACAATTCAATATCTTCATAAAGCAATTACAACATCACTCCCACAGAAAAGTATTTCTGTTGATACATAGTTATACTATAAACTCGTGTAAACCATTATTTACATTTGAGATATACAGAATAACCATTTTATGAACTGTTGTCTTCCAATTTGATTTACTTTCCGCAACTTGTTTTTCTTGTTTAAATCAAATTGTGCCAACATTGTTAAAGATCCCTTCACGGGACCCAACACATCCAAGTGTACAATGTGACGCCCACTCCCAGTCTTGGCTCTAGGAGGGGTCACGTGTCGGATTTACTCATGAACACATGGTACAACAGAGATAACTAAGCAGCGGAAATTAAAAAAACTTTTCATTTATATATATAACGAGTTACAATAGTAAGGAAGATAATAACATAATCTATAACTAGATCTTATCTATAGCTATGCCAGTCTACTACCGAGTCATTCCCGATAGCTTGCCCATCTAATCTGCCCTTGCTAGAGCCCTTCCCTTGCTACTTTAAAATCACCGATACCTGACATACATGCTTTTAAAGGTCAGCTTACGCTGGTGAGTTCTAAGTATTTAAAACTTTACCTTTCCTTGAAAGGTTACTTTAAACATTTGGGCCTAACGACCATTTCTTTATAAACGTTTTCATAGGCATAAAACATAACAGGATTATACCAAAACATTTAAATATTCAGTATTAAAAATCATTTAATACTCTAAAACATACCCCAAACATTTGGGCCTAACGACCTCTTCTTTATAAACATTTATCAGGTATAAAACATAACAGAGTTATACCAAAACATTTAATCATTTATCCTTTATCAGGTATAGGACATAACAGAATTATACCAAAAACATTTAACTATTCATTAAACTAAGCATTGTCTATTGGAACCACGTTAGTTCCTCGGGCAACCGTCGCCACCCAAAACCTTTCATAGAGTAACCGTCGTTACCCCGGGGAACCGTCATTCCCCGCTTCTAGTTGCACAACCACCTTTTCCCTTTTCACTAGACAATATCTGCTTAGATTAAAACCTTTTCAACCTTTTCCATATTTTCAACCTTTTAAACCTTTTCATCTTTTTCAAAAGTCCATTTAAATAACTCCTGTATTTGGACTCATAACCATTTCAACACCAGTTCATCACCCGTATATGGAAATAAGCGTTTCATAAATATAATATAATGGGTCTTGCATAACAAGGCTAATAAGATCATATTTACCCGACACTTATTCGTATACATAGGCTTAGACCAACATTCACATTTTTCATTTCTCAAAGCTTTATATAAAAGTTTCATTCTTTATATTACCCGTTTATTATAACCTTCTCTTATTATCTTAATATTATATATTTATTAAGATTATCCTTTTAATAGGTCAAAATGACCAAAATGCCGTTATAGGCAATTATCCTTTTCTTTTAATTTTAATATGAAGACGCGCATTCCTATAAGTAAACGCTCACTCCGGGATCGCCCAGGGAGGTATGCCATTTCCAAGTTGGGATTTATGCGACACCCTCGCTATGCCAGAAACCTCAGTGTACATGCGTTTACCCTTCCGGTCCGCATGAACTTCAAATATCCGATTAACTCGGTATTTTTAATACTTTAACATTTATCCATTTTAACCTCATATATACTTATTATATATATAAACATGTTACAATACCAAAATTCAAGTCCCTAAACCCTCCGGATTATTTTATATTAAATATCCATATTCTAAAACCCTAATTTCCTATTTTTCTAGTTTCTATAGCAAAACTCATTTTTCTTCAAAATCGTCTTAGGATATTATCCATTATAACATGTTATAATACTCTTTAAAATGGCAAAGCTTAATTCAAAACCGTTTACTTGATTTGGGCAGAACAACGACATGAAAACCCTAATTTTTGACCCGTTTACAAAACTTTAACCAAACCTTTACCAATTCTGAAATAAACTTAGGGCTTTCTTTAAATACATTATTTTAGGATTACCTACAAAAATTCAGAGCCTAACTCCCGCCCGATTGATCGAATTTGATGATTTAAGCTCAAGAACCCTAACTTTAACCCATTTCTAGAACTCGATCATAACAACAATATTATTTAAAATTGATAGAGGGCTATTGTAGAGCATACCAAAGTATGTAGAACTAAGATGGCCTCCTAATTCCTCTCGGATCAGCCGAATTTCAGCCGCGAAGTTTGTGGGACGGATTAGGGTTTTTGTGAGTGTATTTTGATGAATTGGTGCATAGAATCGAACGGTTTTGGTCCGTATTTATAGCCATGAAGGTCGCCTCTGGTCCCTCCAGGTGTTATGATGATTGGTTGCTCGAAATCGACACGTTATGGCCAGCAAATCGGATCAAACGTGAAGAAGAAGTTTGACTCGTGGAGGATTCTGCGTCAGAGCTGGGTCGCGTATCGCGACCCACACCTTGGATACCCTCGCGATACGCGAGCTACTATCATCAAATGACAGTTTTGGCCCCTCTACTTTATAATTATATTTTAAGCCCTAAACTTCTACGGAACTGTTATTTTATGCTTAAAAACATTATGAGGCATATTTATAAAGGTTTCTAAGGCTCGGGACATGCTCGATGATATACGTATACATACGTATATATTTTTATATATATTTATATATATTTATCATTATTTACACCTTAGGT
>JBCNJP010000432.1:0-22698 GCA_039602395.1 Deinandra increscens subsp. villosa
GAAAATCTCCTTTGAGGAATATTTTTAGTTTTTCGATCGATTCTAAAAAAGATTCTTCAATATTGTTTTGATTCTTTAATTCAAAATATTGTTTTGAGTTGGATGGGCTAAAATTTAAAAAATCCTCATACTCCTCTTGCTTTTCCTTGATATTTTTATTTTCACTAAAATTTGGATTTATATTCAAATGAAAAAGCAGTATGTTGCTTGGGATAAACCAAGGTTTCTCTTTATATTTATGATAAAGTATCACAAACTCTGGAAAGAAAAAAAATTTCGGATTTGATATGCGGCGATTTTGGATTAAGAATTTTTCATTCATTCCCATCCAATCAAAATAAATTCCCGTCCAATCAAAAAAGACCTTTTTGTAATTGATTTCGGAATTTGAATCAATCGGAAGATAAAAAAGATCATTCTTATTCATTTTATCCCTTATTTGGATTTGGTTAGGTTCAACCTGAATATTTGTATTCAATTTCCAACCGCAATATTTTCTATCTTTATTTTTATATAGAATATCACTTTTTACTAGATAATTTTTGATAGGAATATTTTTGAGTATGTTAACAATTTTTTCTTTATTTCTGGTGGAATGTTCTTGCTTCTTATTTGTTTCTAATGACGATCTATAAATATAGGACTTATTCTTAGTTTCAGAATGAATATATTTATATGATAAACGATCATATCTATAGTTTTTTTGAAAATTCTCTTCTTTATTTGGTAATAAATATACTTTAGAAACATTTTTTTTTTGTAATCAAACAACGGGTCTTTTTCATAGGAATACCCTTTCTTTAGATCCTTATTTTGAGACGATTTCGTTTTTCCATTTCGCCATTTTTGTGGGACTAATTTAGCCCATGTAATCTGAGATAAATCGTATTGATAATGACCTCTTAACCAGTTTTTCCATGGATTCATTCCATAATTTGGAAGTTTCTTATGTCTTACTTCGGAATAAAATATTCCTTGTGTTCCAAAAAAATCCTTTATTTCATTCTTAAGAAAAAATGACGGTCCAGTATACTGAAGAATAGATCGTAACTTATTGAAGTTAATAACCTGGGTTTGTGATAATTTGAAAAAGACATATTTTTGTGACAAGTAAGATAAATCAAAAAAAATATGTGACTTCCGCTTACTATTTCTAAGATTATAAAAAGCCTTTTTTATAGTCATAGTCGAAATAAAGTCAATTTTATTTTGTTTTGTTTTATTAATCTTTTCTTGATTTGTTTCGTTATTGTCAATGTATTTCTCACAAATTTTTTTTGTTGATTCCATCAAAAGTTGTAGAGTGATTCTGCGCATATTAATGATACATAGAAAGATATCTATGTGTATTTTTTCAATGAAAAATTGAACGATTAATTCAATATTTTTTCTTTTTAATATTTTCCAAATTTTGCGGGGCGATTCTCTATTATTCTTTTTCTTTTTTTTGATTTCCGGCGTTCCTTTTTTTTTATTTTTTTTCATTATTTCTATTTTATTTCTGATTGTGTTTCTTCTAGCAATTCTCTGTTTCATTTCTTCTTCTGCCTGTGAATAATTTGTCAAACCCGGAGAGCGATTTTGACTAAGCGATTCATGAATTATTTGATTGCTTATTATAGAATTCTTTTCTATTTCAGTTTCATTTGATTCATCTATTTCTCTCGGTATAAATAATGGAATTTGATTTCCTTTTAAAAGTTCTTTTAGTATTTGTTTTACAAATAAAAATGCTTTTGCTTCTTTTTTTTTTATTTTTTTTAAAGCTCTTCGAACTCTAAAATTAAATTTTCTTATTTCGACTTTATAGTCTATATCTTTAAAAATGGGTTCAAAAAAGGAAGGTGTTTTTCGCGGAGGACCAAAAGGATATTCCGTTTCCATTCCCAAAACTGTTAAAAAACAAGAATCAAAATCATCTTGTTGATTTTGATCTCTATCAGAGAGTCGTAGCTTAGATCTGTGCCAAGGTTTCAAATGAAAAGGATATAGGATTTTTATCTGAAACCCATCTCTTAACCAATTTTTAAGACTAATTCATAACCAATTCATATTAATGGCACCTTGGAGATAGATGCACAAACCAGTTTTTTTTCCGAATAGTAAAATAAATTACTTCGTTTATATTTAATTTGCTGATAATACCTATATGAATTTATAATTTTATGTTACTTTTACAAATATTATATTTAGTATGCGCACGTTAAAACCGGTTTATCCTTGAACCGATTTGGTTGCTTAACCCGTTTATACACAATATAATTGAACCTATACGCATCGGTTCGTATCGATTCGAAACCAGATTTCTTCGAAACAAGTTTGTGAAAAACCAGCTTTGCATTGGTTTTTACCTCAAATTCGGAACCTGTTACGAGGTTTTTAGCTCCCATAATGTTTTTATTTCCAACCATGTTTTTTTTTTGTAATGGGTTTAGAAGGTTGGGCGGGTAATTATATGATTAGTAGTAATAGACAACATTTTTAGCTAATTAAGATGTCTATACGGAATTCCGAGAAATCCTAATCGATCTCCGGTCGATGTTCTTACATTTTTAGTTGCACGCCCTTTTTATTTTAGGCTAAACATGCCTATTTTTTTGTATTGAATAATTTTGTTAAAGTTTTTTATTTCGAAGGTTATATATTCCCAAAGGAGTCGAATATAAACGTCGTCACTTACATGGCTAATTTTGAATGTTATCGAATGCATGTGGTGAATCGTTATAATGTAATTTTAAGGTATGAAGACTCAGTAATGGTTATATACAAACTAATGTGGTGGAGTTAATTTTTTTTTAAATCGAGCAAAAAAAACTTTACAAATAATGAGTTTAATAATGTTATCTATACCTAAATCTATGTATGTAAATATTATTTACCTATGTGTTCATCTAGATTTGTAACACCATGTTTCATCTAAATTTGTAACATTCACTGTAACTTTGACACAATTGATTGTCGCCTGAAGGTCGGACCAGGTCGCTGGTGGATGAGTGAAGGAGCGACAACAGGAGCACGTCGCCGGTTCCCCCTTATCTTCTTTCTCCTTTCTTTTTCTTTCCCTTTTTTATTTATAATATTGAACAAATAAGATATAGTGTGAAAGAAAATAAATGGTAAGCAGAATTTGACGGGCACTACACTCAATTGTTATTTGCTGAAATCTGTGAGGTCTTTGCTAATAGAGGTAGTTGCAGTTATGTAGAAAAATAGGAAGCGTAGGAGTTTTTTTATGTATTAAATTAATTGGTTTGTACATGAATGTTATTTTACATGGTCTAATTATCATATTCCGGATTACCGCAGCAACGTGCGGTCGATCTCTAGTTATAGCTATGATTGAGAATGTTAATGTTGCATTGAAATTCTGGTGGTTACAATAAGTCAAACTAGCTGGAGGTAGAAGTCAATAAGGTTTAGGGACCAAATCTCCACAACTTGAGGGGTTAAATGTGACAAGTTTAAAAATAGTTTATTAACAGTCATTAACATCTGATTAGTTTAAGAGATCAGTTAGGGGATGTTTGGTTCGTCTGATTCATTTGGTGCTAAATGAATAAGCTGTATGTATGGTAAAGAAATATTGAATCAATAAGGTGTTGAATCATAATGTGTTGTTTGTTTGGACGTCTGAATGATTGTATAATCAAACAAAAAAAACCATTTTTTTCTTTTATTTAGCTTGTCCTATTAGTGTGGGAACAAAACACCAAAATTTTCCTTCACTACCTTGTCCCATATTGGTGTGGGAATAAAAACTTTATTTTTTCTTTCAAATTAGTTTGTCTCACATTGATGTGGGAACAAAAACATGGTTAGCTTATATATGAAAACCTACATGACATTAAGTTTTTATGTTGTGTTTTACTCCGGTATTACCCGCCCGCAGGGGGGTGCAAATTTGGTAAAATTGCCTTCCCGTCCGCACGAATGCAACTCCGAAAACTGGGGGGCGAGCACAGGTTCGTTTTTGGTGTTATTTTCAAAAAGTTGCCCATCTCTTGCTTTTTCGGACAGACAGAAATGTCTGATTCGGTATGCTGAAATGTCTTATTCGGTCAGCAATAAGACCCCATTAAGATGAACCAAACAACCCCTTAATCTGTTAGGGCCATTCTTTCATCCCGATTTCCTAATTCTTTTCTAAGTTTTCTCTCAATTTCTTGTAAGCATATAGTTTATCAATAAGAGAGAATCATTAGCCTTAATTCTACAATCCTTTTAATCTTGTTCTTCGATTCTATTTTCCGCAAATTAGTTAACAACTGTGACATGGTGGGATGAATGCGTTGGGGGTAGTGATGGGGAGGGGACAACGGTGTCCATAATGACAAGGCTAAGAGACAGTAAATAGTAACCTTATTTGATTGGTCCATGTGGCATTTTTAGTGGTATATGGATAGATTTGTCTAACATTACCTTTAGTTTTTAAGTTTGATATTTTGAGGGTTTGTGTTCTAATTTTAACGTTGTTATACTCTTTTTTCGTGTTTTTGTTTTCTTTATGTTACACTTTATACAAGTGTTTTATGTATCTGTTTTATCCACACAATAACAAGAGATAGGATATAGTAAATCTAGTTTTGAGACCATTATAGTTAGACTCATTATCTAATTTGAGTTGTAAACATAGTTTAAGACAATTACAGTTGACTCATTGTCTAATTTAATTTAGTTGATTAATCAAACGATATATAGTTTTTATTTTACTGAATTCAAATTAACCCATTTCTTGGCTAGCATTACTACTAGAGGTGATAAAAAAACGGTTATACGATCAGTTACATAAAAATAATCAGAACCGGTTGGAAGTAAAACCGGTTACATCAATAACTGGTTCGGTTAGAAACCGGCCCGCAAGTTAGATAGCGATTAGGGTATTCGAGCATGAAAACCGGTTAGGGAACCGGTTATTCAAACCGCTTAGAAAACCGGATAAAAAAACCAATTATAAATCGGTTAGAGGCGCTTAGGCAAACGTAATATTACCGTTTTTATAGCCGTTTGAGGCTATTATGGCCGTTTTTTTATACTTTTCAGTTTTCACCCCATAAACTAGTATAAATACTTGGTGGGTGTTTTGGTTGATTCACACAGAACCCTACTCTCTTTAATCTCTAAAACGATCATAAAACACTAAAAAAATCAAATGGCAACTTCAAGTGCTAGCGCTTCGTTGAATTGCGATAACCTTCTCGAGAACGTTGTTCGTGAAGTCGTTGTAGCGAATCTAAATCCCGAAATTTGGCAACATTTTGATATGTGTGTGATGATGCAAGGATCGGCACAAGTTGTATGACAAGTTAATGAGAAAGGATGCAAACTTAACTTTGAAGCTACACATCTCGCATCCTCATTGTCCAATTCTCAAGGCGCAACAAGCTCAAGGTCAAGTGTCGATGGCAAATGAAGGAGGAATGTTCAATTATGAACTTGAGCGGATACAAGAAGCAATTGCGAATTTCGTGATTCAACAAAGTTTATCGTTCAACCACTTCGAAAACGAACGCTTGACCTGACTCTTTCAAAAGCACCTCCAAACTCGCTATTCTCATCTAGGTTGCACTACCCTTAGACTTGATTGCTTGAAATTGTGGAAAATGGCAAAAAAATAATTTAATTGAATGACTTTCACATATAGAAACTTGTGTTAACTTAACTAGCTATTGTTGGACGACTCCTCATGGTTCACCCGAATCTTTCATTAGTGTGACCGCTCATTCGGTGCAACCGGGTGATTGGCAAATGATGAAACACAAATTAACTTTTGAACAACTTGATTTTCCTCACATAGGTCAAAATATATTTCACAAAATTGATAAAGTTATTCAGGTTTATGGTTTGCAAGAAAAATTGTTTTCAATCTCTTTTGATAACACATCGAATAACATGTATGCCATGCAGAAACTAAAACTAAAATATAAATCAATTTGTGATGGTCGCTTTTTTTATAGTTGTTGTGTTGCACACATAATCAACTTATGTGTGCAAGATGGTTTGAAGATTATTAACCCAATAGTTCAAGAATTTAGAAAAATGTTATCAGATGTTTTTAGTAAACTAAGTAGGCATAGTGCCTTTTGAAAATATTGTAAACAAGCAAATTCCGTTTGTTTAGGTCCTGAGTTTTCATATATGCCACCACCCTTCCCCGACATGGTCAAACCAATGAAAGAAAAATTTATAAAATATTTCTAAGACATGCCGATGATTATTACTTGTGTTGCCGCCTTAAACCCATGCATAAATGCATGAATATCGGGGGGGGGGGGGGGGGGAGGGGGGGATCAAACGTTACTTGAAAATATAAGTTACGCTTTGGATATGTACACTAGTAAACCAATCATTTATGTAAACTTGAAAAATAAATTTAACCAAGATCTTGCAAGCTGTTTGATGTGTATGTTGCCAAATATGGTCAAACTTCAACTATTCACGAATCAATGAGGCAACAAACATAAAATTCAGGGGCGGGTTCAAGTAGTAGCATGGATCCGGATATGGACTTGTACACCATGTTTACAACCACAAATGTTTAAAGGCAAAGGGGTAACACTCCGAGTAGCGAACGTGGAAGGTATGGGGGGCCGATTTTCTATCGGGGATTGGGATGCAAGGTTTTAAAAACTTTGACTTGTTAGCTTGGTGGAAAGCAAAGGAAGATACTTTCCCGAGATTTATCAAGGGTCCAAGCTTCCACGGTAGCTTCGAATTTTTTTTTTCCAGTTATTGGTAGGGTTATATTAGTGAGGAGAACAAGACTAACTCCAGCATTGGTGGAGATGTCGATATGCTTGAAGGATTACTTGGATGCCACGAAAAGGATTCAAAACGTATCAACACCTGAATGCGAGTTGGAGTATGAAGGCGAATTGTACGAAGATGAGACATCAAGTGGATTGATCCCGGAAATGACCGATGATGAAACCGGATGGGACCACTACTTAAGGTCCCGTTCTTTTAGTTCGGGAGAGTAAGCAAAAGGACCACTACTTAAGGTCCCGTTCTTTTAGTTCGGGAGAGTAAGCAAAAGGTGATTACGTGACGCAACGACCCAATGAATACCGATTTAAGTTTAATAATCAAAACAATAAAAAAATGTATTAGTTTTTTTTCATGTTTTTTATTGAATGTTTTGAATTTTAATCTCCATTGTATGTTGTCTTCTCTTTTTATTGAAGTATTTAATAAAAAGGACCCTTTTATGTTTATTTAGAGATTAGGGTTTTTTTTTTGTTAAAAATACATAAAACAGCCCAGCTCCATCATAACCGAAAAAACCGGTTTCCGTAACCGGTTCCATCGGGTTGCATATTTTTCCTCCACAAACTGGTTGCAACCCGGTCCGGTTTCTTCAATAACCCGTTTTGACCGGTTCATTCTCCTAACCAGATCCGGTTACTAATCGAAACCGATTACTAACCGGAATCGGTTTTGAAAAAAGAAAAAAACCGGTTTGTACACCTCTAATTACCACCTTTAGCACGAGCTAAACCTTCATATTTCATTTCTTTCACATGGTGATGGTGTCCCTATCTTTTGTCAATTTATTTAGTCATCTAAGAATGAAGTTCCACAAGTTGTTACATGTAGTATATCAACTCACAAGCAAATTTTATTCCAAACGAGAGTATTGACAAACAAATGTGTCAATTCAAGATAATCCAGCATTGTTTATCCTACTGGGTTTCTAAAGAGATTAAAACCATATGAACCCTATGGAGCTTTAAGGGAGTTGGCGACATCAATGACAAATCGGTATCTAACATCAGATCTCAATACTCGCTCCATGGCGGTGTTGACATAGTCTACCGGAATCAGCTCAATGTTTGCAATTATACCATGTTCCGCTGCAAACTCAAGCATTTCTTGAGTCTCTTTTATCCCTCCAATCGCACTTCCAGTAACGATCTTACTCCCTATAAATCACCACTTGTTAAACAAAATGCAACAGGTTTCTAAAATAAAATATATAGTATCAAACAAAGGAACAACACTAACCCATAATTAAAGATAATGCAGGCACCTCAAGTGGTTTCTCTGGTATACCCACAAGAACAAGTTTGCCACCTGGTTTAAGCACACTCAACAATGGTTCAATCGGGTGAGTCGCAGAGACCGTGTCAATTATTCCATCCAATGAACCTGCTACAGACTAATTACAATAACACACCTATTAAATTATTACTGAATATTTAAATTCACAGATCAAGAAATTTATACCCCACCTGCATTTGTTCAGCGTCTTTGCTGATGATGAAATGGTTTGCTTTAAGCTCGTCAAGTGCTTCTTGCTTCTTCGCCGGTGAGGTACTAAAAACCGTAACTTCAGCCCCGAAAGCCTTAGCAAACTTGACAGCAACATGACCTAACCCACCAAGACCAATTTGGAACTATGAATTATAACGATATATATGTAAACTGCCACAAACAACAACAGAGGCGTAATATTCGGTGTAAAGAGTTCGTAGAAAAATAACAACAAAAATAGTTACATTCTGGAGCTACACAGAGTTATATCGGAAACTCAAAGTAGGACAGTTGGTACTCGGAGGTCACGAAAAAAAAATCTTTATGTGGATTATTTTTACAGATGCGATATAAAGAAGGTGAAACTTGTAGGTTACAATCTAGAGAATCACAAATCAACAATGAGAGAACCAGTTTTTTCTTTCTTCGTAAGATAATGACGCAAGTGTTGGCTTTAATCTATATATAGAGAAGACAATATAAGTGACAGAACTTCATCACAGTGAAGAAAATGGAAATAATTTCTCAAATACCTATAAACGAAGAACAACATGTGTCGTTTTTGTATGCGTATCTGAGATCGACAACAACAGAAAAAATCTATTTTTAATTAGAGAGTTGGTGCACGCGAAAACGACGTAACGTGTTATAAAGATTAACAAATAGAGAATCAAGAAAACCTGTAAACTCAAAACAGTAGCAGTCAATTCCAGCAATCGATTTTTTAAGCGAACGTAAGATCGGTAGCAACGAAGCGGTAAATCAAAGAAGAAAATTATGGGAGCTAAAATTGGACGATAAGAACAGGAGAGGGTAGAGGTATGTGTAACCATGTAAGAAAAAGAGAGAGATTATGGTGAAAAAAAAAAGATGCCACGTATCTTTATGAAAAGTTTAAAAAAAAAATAATGTTTAGAGGCTAATTTTTTCTTTGTTATGGACTTTCAGTTTATAGCCTAGATAGTTTTTACCTTGTTTGCGTAGATGTCTCCCAAGTGTAAGTTGTTGATCGTATATATATATATAGAATTTGAAAGTGTAAGTTGTTGATTGTATATATAGAAAATTTGAGGGTTAATACCTTTGAGCGTTCCTTAGTGTTGCCAAAATCTCTTCCCTTTCCAACATTACCCGGGTCCTTAGGTGATTCAATTTTGCTTCCGGATTGGCTCTCAATCTTCATAAAAGCAACCTTTATGGTGTGGGCCTCGAGAACTTTAGGTTGCATCTTTTCGCCTCTTTTATTCATTGTAATGTTGGGGCTCTCCCTTTCACTTACCTTGGCATCCCTATCGGGAGAGAAACATGAACCGTATTCAAAATTGGGATGGGGTGATTGAAAAAATCAAATCTAGGCTCTCGGTTTGGAAGGAGAAAACCCTCTCCTTTGGTGGTCGCTCTACGCTTATCAAGTCGGTCTTAGGTGCTATCCCCATCTATCACCTTTCCCTCTTTCGTGCTCCTTTGAAAGTCTTAAAATCCATGGAGTCTTTGAGAAGAAAATTCTGCTGGGGGGGGGGGGGGGGGTGATTCCAAGATTTCTTGGGTTTCGTGGGCTCTCTTGTGTGCTCCTAAAAAATCGGGGGGCATGGGCTTTGGTTCTTTACATGCCATGTATATGGCTTTGGCTTCTAAATGGCTTTTCAAATTAAAAAATGAAGGTGGTAAGCTTTGGGTGCGGGTTATTAATTCGATTCACCTTCATAACCGTAGGTTTAACTCATTTCCTTGCAATAACTTGATTTTTGGACCTTGGAACAATATTTTGAAAGTTTGTAGGGATTTGAGTGTGTTGGGTCTCGAGGTTCTTTCGTGTATTCGTTGTTGGGTTGGCAATGGTTCTTGGGCTCTGTTTTGGATGGATAACTGGACTGGTTTGGGATGCTTAAAGACAGGTTTCCGTTGCTTTTTCTCCTGGATAGAAACAAGTACTGCTTTGTTAACGAGAGGCTGCCTCCTTCTCTTTGGGCTCGTATTCTTGGGGCTGGCCTGCTGGGTTTTCTGAGCCATCTTTTGCAGGGCTGCTGCACGATTTGGAGCAGATTCTTTCAACCTTTTCCTTGTTTGCTAAGCTGATGTGTGGGGCTGGGAAAACGGGTCTAAATCTTACTTCTCGTTAAGACGGTTAGGGCGGATATTGAGCTGAAGATTCTTCCTTCGTCCTCTTCCTGCTTCTCTTGGCTTCACTTGATACCTCTCAAAGCCAACGCATTTGCATGGAGAGCTGGAATGGATAAAATAGCTACCAAAGTCAATATCTTCTTTCGTGGTTTAGATTTGGGAACAACTTGTGTTGGGTGCAACACTCATGAAGAAACGTCAGACCACCTTTTAATTTGCTGCTCTCGTGCTACTGCAATCTGGGTTGGCATTTTTCTGTGGTGCAAAGCCCCGTTTGTGGAGTTTCTCACCGTTAAAGACGCCCTCAACATGCACTCCTCTTGGCCTCTTTCGAAGAAATCTCGCCGTACCTACCATTCCATTTTCGTTGCTACCCTTTGGTGTATTTGGAAAGCGCGGAATGACTCCATTTTTAACAACCTCTCGAAGACTTCTTTCGAGATCATTGACGACATCAAGCTTTGGGCTTTTACGTGGGTTAAATTTAGGGGCAACATGCCGACTTTAAATTGGTCGGATTGATGTAATTTTTCACTTTCTTTCTAACTTTCTTGGCTACTAGCCTCTTGCTAGTGGGTCTTAATAAAATTCTTGCTGTTAAAAAAACACTCCCCCTTAATCTTTAAAACCATTCCTTCAATCTTGGTTATCTTTTAAGGTTCTTCCTTAATTAGTCTTTAGAAAATACTTATAAAGGTTTTAACTTACAAACGTTAACTCGGTGAAAGTTATATGTATTTTGAACAGCAAGTATATATTATTTCATTATGTTTTAGTTACAAGTGTACTTGTATATTTATTTTTGAAGAAATAAATTTACATTTATTTAAAGCAACAAATATCACCAATAATAAACGGGTTATTACCATCAGACTTGACTGACTTAGTGGATGACTTAGACGTCGATCCAAACGCTTAGACCTTAAGGTGTTCTATTTGATTTACCAACAAAAAAAAGGTGTTAGGATAAAGAAATTTTAAATTTATTTTTAATAAGTTTAAAGAATTTTTTTTTTTTCTCGAAAGAATATTTATTACAATTTTTTAAAAATGTAAACCGTGATTAACATATCTTTTACATACTTCGTGTATGTAACCAAGAAAAAAAGGTACGTACCGATGTAAAGTTTGTATATATATTTTTTTTTGAAAAAGTTCAAACAAAAGGTATTTTTTAGTGTTTTTTTTAAAAGTATTTATTTTAATTTTGGAAAACATGTTTGTTATTCTTTTTAAAAGAATCTATTTTTTAAAAGTAATGATATGTCTAGGGGTGAAATATGACAAAATTTAAAAATTAAATTTTAGGGGTGGGACAAGTAAAAAGTGAGGTGCTGCCCCATAATAAAAATTAGTTTTTCAACGAATAAATGAAAATTTAATAAGATGTTTAAAGGTTTTTGTTACCATATGCATGGGAGATGCTCTAGCTCAAGCCTAATCAGATTCAGGGAGATCATGACAGTCAAAACTGGGGATACCAACAAAATCACTAAAAATCAACGGCAAAATTGAACGTCAAAATGAAGATTTAATAACTTGGGAAACTCTAGTCGAGGGGATTCTTTTCGATTGAAACATACCCAGGAATCAAAGGATAAGTAGTCGTTCCCCATTCGTTTTTTACAAAGTGAAGATCCGAATGACAGATCCCGCAATACAGAACTCTGAACCTCACGTCTTTCTCACCCGTAGCCCTGTAAATCATCATCATCAAATTCTTATTAATATCTTGATCACAATAATAGCTACTTCAGTGTACCTTCTGGAGAAAGTAAGAGGAGAAAGAACTCCGGAAGTGTCTCGAGCAGCATAACCGTAGGCCTTGATTGGATGCTCAGATTCTGGTGATTTTGCCATTGATGAAATGAAGCTTCTGGTGGAGGAGAAAACTGGTATAAATAGAGTGGAGTTCCATTGCCTTTGGTGAGCCTAAGGAAACGGACAATTTATAAAAAAATTAACACGATTACAGTTTGAGGTCCCTTAGCCACACGTAATGCCATATTTTGGACTTGTCATATCATTACCAATTTCTTTGGTCGGGCTCACAAACTATGTCTACAAACAACCAAGTAGAACAACATTTATAAGAGGTTGAGGTTGCTGTTTGTTGTCTCTAGATATTTTACTCTACATTAATAAGAGGTTTGTTGAAGATGTGTCTATTTATACAAAAGCAGAATAACTAGCAAGTATGGATACATCTACCTATCTATTAAATAAAACATATCAAGTCTATTTGGCACCCATTCAGGTTGTTCACATGTACATTCGCCTGTGTGTCAGTCTCCTACTTATTCAAAATCTGATGTGTCATTTTATGGTTTTTTTCTAATTAAAAAAATCAAGTAAAAACGATAAAACGCGCGGATCTTTTAGGATCCGTTTTGGTATCCATTATTTTATGACCCGGATATATAAACTTTCAAATCAGCATCGATTCCTCATTTGTTCCGTTCAAGTTTAGGGTTTCGCCTCGCTCTCTCTCTCGCCGCCGCTTCCTTCAAGATTTGAGTCGATCGTATATTGATCTGGTAACGAGTATATTGATTAAGGTTTCACCAAAAAGCTCTTGCCGCACCTCCGATTCTCTTTGCGATTTTCATCAGATCTTCAATTCAATTGTGTAAGTCGATTACTTTAAATCGGTATGCGATTATGTGTTATTTTCAGTTTCCGGTGCCATATGTTTTTGATTCTCATCAGGATTTTTGTTTTTTAGGGTTTTGCGATCGATCCTTCATCACGATTCTTATTTTCAGTTTCCGGATCCTATAAAGAACATCATGTTAATCGATTCTTAAGTGCGATGTCTAGGGACTGATGGTTCAATTTTTTATTTTCGCCTCCAACAAGGACGATTGAAGTATCTTCCCGAAGGTTTGTTGATTTCACGGTTTTAGGATTTGGTTGCTTTTGAGATTTGTATTGGATTTTGTTTTCTTATTACCATGAGATCAAATGTTTTTTTATTAATATTACTATGAGGTACACCAAATATGATTCTGCTGTTTATTTATGCATATTTAGTCAGCATACATTCATTCTCCGTCTATTGATTTGGTGTGTGGTCAATTTTATATGTTTCTTTTGTTTATTTTGTGGTATTGATGCTTTTGAAGTCGAATCTGATCTCACTCGATCTAACTTCAGTATTGGTGTTTGAGTGTTAATTTATGATTTAACATGATTATCAAATTCGACCGGAATCTAAGCACGGGTGCAAGGAATTGTATTATTTTGGTTTTTGAATTTAATCTAGCATTAGATGCCAGTTTTTGGAAAGTTTGTCGGCTATAGTTTCATCGTTTTGGGGTTTTAGTTATGGAATAGCTAAAGTTGACTGTGTAATTAGGTATCTATATCTATACATTTTGTTATAAAATTAGGTTTCCTTTTTTAGATGATCTTATGTATTTGAGTTTATAGTTTCTAAAAACAAATGTTTGTTTTCTATTCTCAGATTTTGGTTAACAGTGGAACAATTAAGTAATTTTAGTTTATTAATGAGCCTGATATGATGTAGTTGCTTTTGTATAGTTAAATTCATAATGATAACCTTAAGAGATAATTATGTAGCTATTGCAAAGAAAAGAACAATTTGTATGAAGATTAAGTTGTTGATTTAGCTCCTATCTATAATAGCTAGAAATCACAAGTTCCTATTGGTGGGTGATTTAAACTTTCTGCAAAAGTTTGAGACTGATTTATTACATGTCTTGATCCAGGTTGGGCCTTGAATGAAGGTTAATGAAACAAAGGGCATTCCACCAATGGAGAAACCGGACAGTTACATCAAACCTATTGTTGAGATCAAAGGTCAAGTTTTGAACATTATAATGTGTTAATTGTTAGTTTTTTTTATTTGTTGGTTGAATGGTTGGTGAAAAAGTAAAAAAAAAATCAAACAATTTAAAAATAGATTCAAGTTTACATAGAATTCATACTAAGCATAAAGAACTAGATTCAATTTTCTGAATTTCTAACTTGCTAATTTGTGATGGAAACATGTGCTCATCAGGAACAATGACTTGCAATTATAAATATTATCCATTGGATTTTCACCTTTAACTACACTATATTGTAATTTGGAACTACGTTAAAGGTGATCACTTTGACCCATTTAAAAGTTGGTTTACTTGCGGATGCGTGTACATTAATCCACCACAAACTAAAAGTTTGGATATCCGTGCAGCTGAAGATGAGATCACAAGATGGAATGAGATAGCACAACAAGAAGTTGCAATGACAGTGAAACATATTTATGTAGCACAGGTATGCTCAGAGTTAATTTTATGTTGTTATGTGTTCATTGGTTTATTTTTAAGATTACAAGATATGTACATATGTAAGTTGGCGCTTAAATGTTGTTTAGTAATATAAGCATTTGTTATTGGCTTATGTGTCCTGGCTACATTCACACACAAAAAAATGTCCTAACTTTTAATTAATTCTACAATAATAATCTCTTGTTTTTTTAGCGAATGACATAATCATCAGAAAATGATCAGTTGCTATTTAGCAACATTTGCTGCTTACTGTCAACCTTTGTTGTTCTAATGTGGAAAAATTACATCAATTTTAATTTTATTCTAAATGCTAACATTGCTAGATGAGTCGGTCGAAACTTGAAACCAAGATGTATGCCTGTTTTTTTCCTAATTTTTAAATTGCAAATCAAAGGAGATGCATGTCCTATTCAAACCTACATGTACGCAATTGAGAAGTTACAATTATAATAATATTGGTCTGTTGGGTTATATAACTTTTATCAAAACACGAGTACGCAGCGGAAAGAATCCTATGAATTAATCTAACTAACCGGTATTAGAACGTGTACCTTTTTAGCTCGGCAAGGCTTGATCACTTGGAGGATTTGAAGTAAATCCCTCTACGATCGCACACACGACACACCAATGCTATGTGCTAGCAATGATCACGAACTCCTCTTGATGTAGGCTTGGTCGAACCACACAAGAATCGAAACCTCCCTTGGGTTTTCTTGTTGCCGAATTCGAGAGGAAGGAGAGAGAGATTTAGGGTTTTTCTTTTATCAGATAAAGCAGCAACTAATCCTTAAACCCAGAGGGTCTATTTATAGGATTAGAATACTTGATAAACAAGCAAAAGGATAGGCATAGGAGCCCTAATCGAAATCCACTAGAGGCCCTATCCAAAGCCTTCTCTTAATTGTAATCCAATTACAACTCTCTCTCTTAATTACAACTAACACCCCTGTTAACAATTAACTTGTCAGTTTTTAACGAAACCTCGTTAAATGTTCATGATAAATATTAATTAACCATTAATTAATATTAATACATTTGGTGTCGAGACGTGTGACCCCGTAGGCTTAAATAACTTCCGGACATACGCTTACTATTACATGATCATATCCCTATAGCTCCCACTTGAGCTTGCAATAGTAAAGGTAATAACATTGGTTAGCGTCTAGCAACACGCCAATGCTCCCAGAAATATTTAAGTACAGTTTCTCAAAGTGTATTTAAATGGTACAGTCATTTACTATCCCTTTGTTACCGATACCGTGTTAAATATGAATATGGATCAAGTCATTTCATACTTTAACGATTCTGTTTCTCATTCTCACAACTAACTTAAGATTACCAAATTGCAAATCGAGACATCTCTAGATTTCATTTGGGCACGGCCATGCAAACATCTTAATCAGTCCAATGAGGGGCCCAGTGGTATCTGCTTCAGCACAAAGCTGAAGGAACAAATCCTCTTGACTACACGTGTCAAGTCACATACTTCACTACACTTACTGAAAATAGCTCTTTTGTACTACCTTATTCAGGATAGTTAGACCTATATCAAGTAGGTGCAATCCATACATGCATGACCTGCTTGTATCTCAAGTCTAAGGATAAATAAAGCAACCATTTACGAATTTCACTTAATGACGCCGATCCATAAAGTGACAATTCGTTAGTGGGTCAGTCCAGTATGCATCCAATGAATACCATGTGAGTTTGGTGGGACCATCCAAACCAATCACTTAGATTTTGTCTTAGTTTAACTATACTCCCATATAGTTAATCGACAATGGACAATTTAGAATACTTGACAAGTACTCAAGGATTAAACATGCAAATATAGGACACAACTTAACCATTAAATGAAATCAAACATATCAAATACTTTATTTCATTATATAAACAGAAATTGCTTAACGTCCTTTATCCAAATACCGAACATCAGACATACATGATTTAACCAGCCAATTTAAGTCCCATGCCCTCGGCATGCCTTTCAAGCTTCTGCCTCGATAAAGCTTTCGTGAAAGGATCAGCTAAGTTAATATCTGTGTGAACTTTGAGTAATTTGATTTCACCTAGTTCGATTTGCTCACGAACATAGTGATATCTCCTGGCATAGTGTCTGGCGCCCTTCTGAACTCCAGGTTCTTTGGCGATGATCAATGCACCCGAGTTATCGCAGTACATGTCGATCGGCAAGTTACTTGTGGGGATAATGTCTAGCCCACTAATAAACTTCCTTATCCAGACATCCTCCATTGCAGCTTCCGAAGCAGCAATGTACTCAGACTCTGTTGCAGACATATATAGCAACTGTGGTTTGTTTCTTGCTTTTCCAATCCACAGCGCCTCCATTCATAACGAAGACGTACCCAGACTGAGACTTCGTGTCATCTCTATCAGTCTGAAATCCAGCATCACAGTATCCGGTCACTTTGAGCTCTTGATCTGGATTTCCCCCATATACCAAAAACAAATCTCTAGTAGCCCGTAGGTACTTGAGAATGGTCTTAACAGCTGTCCAGTGACTTTCACCTGGATTCTGTTGATAACGGCTAACGATATTTTGCGCAAACGCTATATCGGGTCTAGTGCATCTCACCGCATACATTATAGAGCCTACAGCCGAAGCATAAGGGACTCTCTGCATACGCTTCACCTCATCAGGTGTAGAAGCACCTTGTTTGACCGACAGACCAAGTCCTTCCTGCATTGGTACTATACCACGCTTGGAATTCTCCATCTTGAATCGCTTCAAGATCTTATCAATATAAGCACTTTGACTTAGTCCAATCAACCGCTTAGTTCTATCTCTATAGATCTTGATTCCAAGAATGAATGCTGCTTCTCCCAAGTCTTTCATAGCAAAACACTTTCCAAGATGGGATTTTACATCTTGCAACATTGGAATGTGTTTTCCTATTATCAATATGTCATCTACATATAAGACAAGGAAAGTAACATTACTCCCACTAGCTTTGCGATATACACATGGCTCATCGGGATTCTGAACGAAACCAAACTTTTTGATTTCTTCATCAAACCGTTTATTCCAACTCCTCGATGCTTGCTTTAGTCCATAAATGGACCTTTGAAGCTTGCATACTTGGTTGGGATGTTTTGGATCAATGAACCCTTCAGGTTGATCCATATAGACTTCTTCATCCAAGTAACCATTTAAGAAGGCAGTCTTAACATCCATTTGCCATATCTCAAAGTCATAATACGCTGCTATGGCTAAGAGAATCCTAATAGCTCTAATGTCTGCTACTGGTGAAAAGGTCTCATCATAGTCAACGCCAAAACGTTGAGTATAACCTTTCGCCACGAGACGAGCTTTATAGGTGTGTACATTTCCATCCATGTCGGTCTTTTTCTTGAAGAGCCATTTACTCCCAACGGTTCTTGCGTTAGGAGGAAGATCAACCAGGGTCCAAACGTGGTTATCTTGCATGGATTTCATTTCCACATTCGCAGCTTCAAGCCATTTGTCAGATTCCGGATCTGATAATGCAGCTTTGAAGTTCGGAGGCTCATTTAGATCTCCTGATACGTTATCCTCGGATTCGACTAGACCAATCCATCTATCCGGATTACGTACGACCCTTTCGGATCTACGAAGTGGAATCGCAACATCATCGACTTGAGGTTCATCTCTTTGAACATTCCCCCCCCCCCCCAAGTTGATGATTGCTAGTTGTTTCAGAAGGTGACACATCTTCTAGTAGTTCTACAATTCTCCCACTGTTCTCTTGAGCTATAAAATTCTTTTCAAAGAATTCAGCATATCGAGCAACACGAACAGTGTTTTCGGAAGAATTATAGAAGTAGTAACCCATTGTTTCCTTTGGGTATCCCACGAAGATGCACTTAGTAGTCCTGGGTTGTAGTTTGTCAGGCGTATCACGCTTCACAAGTGCCTCACATCCCCAGACTCTTAAGTAAGACAACACAGGGACTTCTCCATGCCATAATTGATATGGTGTCTTTTCAACCTTCTTGGTTGGAACCATATTTAGAACGCGTACAGCGGTTTCTAGAGCAAAATCCCAAAATGATAATGGGAGAGTTGTAAGGTTCATCATCGACCTCACCATCTCTAGTAAGGTACGATTCCTCCTCTCAGACACACCATTATGCTGAGGTGTATAGGGAGGAGTAAGCTGTTGGACAATTCCACACGCTTTAAGATAATCCTTAAACTCTTGGCTTAAGTATTCTCCACCACGATCCGATCGAAGGATCTTGATGGTCTTACCGAGTTGATTTTCAACTTCGTTCTTAAACTCTTTGAATGTTTCAAATACCTCATGTTTATGTTTAAGCAAGTAAACATAACCATAACGGCTGAAATCATCCGTGAAAGTTACGAAGTAGCTAGCACCTTTTCTTGACACATGTCTAAATGGGCCACATACATCAGTATGGATGAGTCCAAGTAGCTCTTTTGCCCTTTGCGGCTTGTTCGGAAAGGGTTTTCTTGTCATCTTTCCTGAGATACAGGAAACGCATTGATCAAATGATTCATCATTTGATTGTAAGATCCCTTCACGTTGAAGTCTTTCAATGCGGTTTTTGCCAACATGGGCAAGACGACAGTGCCATAGATAGGTAGAGTCCAAACTAGTTTTGGCTCGTTTGCTAACAGTGAACATTGAATTATTTGAAACACAACCACGCATATCAATTTCATAAATGCCATCACAAGGAATAGCATCAAAATAATGAACATTATTTTTAGAAACTGAAATACTGATATCATTAAAACATTAATGTATCCTTGGTTTTTCAACAGAGAAACTGAAATAACACCTCTAGTGATAGAAGGTGCATAATGACAATTGTCTAATACAATACATAACCCAGAAGGCAGAATTAAATGAAATTCTCCTATAGCTTCCACAGCTGCTGGCAAACCATTTCCAACGAACAGCTGCAAAGCTCCAGGCTTCAGTTTCCTCCTCTTTCTAAGACCCTGTAACGAATTACAGATGTGAGTTCCACAGCCGGTGTCATACACCCATGAATCACTCTTAGAAAAGGAAAATAATTCAATTGTGAAGATACCTGAAGTACTAGTCCCACTAGTATTCTTTCTCTTCTTCATCAACTCAGCTAAGTAGGTAGGACAGTTCCTCTTCCAGTGTCCGACTTCACCACAATGGTGACAGATCTAGTCCTTAGCCTGATGCTCTTTAGGGGCCGGAGGGGTTTGCTTGGCTTTAGGGATATGGGCAACAGCCTTGCCTTTACCCTTGCCATCAATCTTGCCCTTCCCCTTTTTCGATCGTTTAGTCTTTTGGATCTTACCCCCCTTGATCATAAGAACTTGGGGTGTTTCAGTGGCCTTTTTAGGAATCGTTTTTTCATACTCGACAAGCATAGCATGAAGCTCAGGTATAGTCTTAGTCATACTATGCATGTTGTAGTTGCGCACAAAACCCTCAAAATCCTTCGTAAGCGATTTGAGGATCATGCCAACTGCAACAGCACGATTATACCCATAATTGAGCGATTCCAATTTGTCAAAGTAGCTCTTCATTTTGAGCACATGACTACTGACCGATTTACCAGTTTCAAGCTTCAAGTCGTGGAGTTCCACAACTAGGTCGAACAATTCGACACCAGCTTGTTTTTCATACATCTTCTTTAGCTCTTTGATCATATCACAAGGTCTATGAAATTCGTATTGCTTCTGAAGATCGGGAGTCATACTCGAGATCATCATACAAGCAACCTCATCGTATCTGCTGTACTCTGCGTTGTAGAACGCTTTCTCTTGCTCAGAGGCATCAGCAGCTGGCTCGGTCGGCCAATGATGTTCAAGGACATCGGTCCTCCGTTCAACTCTAAGGACAATCCTCAGTTGACGGTACCAGTCATTGAAGTTAGATCCATTCAGCTTTTCTCTTTCAAACATTTGACGAAAAGCATGACCAACATTGTTTTGAGGAGGGTTTGTTGCCATCTACAAAACAGATTAAGTTCAAAAATCAGTATTTTCGATAATCTTTTCCTTAATAAATTTAATTACCCAATGTTTAAACATTTTAAACAATTAAGCTTTATTAAGGCTAGGATCCAATTGACATGCCATCATTTCATCAGTTGATCTGCTAGAAATGATGCATTCAAATGGTAAGTGACGATCACTAATTGTATTCCAAATACAATTCCTAGGTTTTATGGGACCTACAACTTGCACCAAGTGATTTGTAGTCATGTTTCATCCCATCTTTTGCCACGTGCTAAGGGTCTCACCGCCTAGCTCGCTTTAAGTCGTCCAGCCAAGAACGCACAAATTGTCCACCATTGTGTACCAATGAGTGGGAATTTGCCATGCAAATGCCATTTTACCATTGTGTACCAATGAGTAAGATGACATCCACAAGTGTCCTTTACAAGGTGGATGGCAAAGACTTAAGTTTGGTTTGGGTCAAAACAATTTTGATGCGTGATCAAAAGGTTATGTGTGAAGATTCATGCACATCTTCATCACATAATGTGTTTATAAAATTCTTAGTTTGTCATCCAAGTCAAAAGAGCTCGGTAGCTCCATTTGCAACACACAAAGAAGCGTAGGGGTGAGGTTTGCAACTTTTGCAATTAAAAACCTACCACTTTAGGGAAGCAGAGCGACCCGACTTATACCTCTCTTAGAGTGTGTTCAAATGGGTGAGCCGGTGTTTCTTTTGACTTTTAGGACACAAATTTTATTTTATAAACAAAATCATATTTCAATAGTTCTTTTAGCAAATTTCGATTTTCATAAAACAAATTTGCAATAAACCTTTTATTATGTCACAATTATCAGATAATCACATAATCTTAGGGTTTCTAATTATCACATATAATTTTAATTAAATCCTCTTTGATTTAAGTAATAACCATGAACGATTTGCATGAAACATCATGGTTTTTACTTCTTTTTAACACTTTAAAGTTTAAAGGTACAACATGTTGTTCATAACAATTATCTAATAATGATAAAAACTTGGATTTATAATTTTAGATCACAAAAATCAAATTTTTTAGAGCTAAAAATTAGGGTTTCCGATTCGTCAAGAGGTTTTCGATCCATAATTAGAGTTTACGATCGGAAAGCATGGGTTTCCGATCGAAACAGGGTTTTCGAGTGAGTCGGAAAAGCCTTTCCGATCGGAACCTTTCCGATCGGACACTTTTCGATCGGGTCGAAAAGCCTTTCCGATCGGAACCTTTCCGATCGGGCACTTTTCGAATGGGTACTTTTCGATCAGTTCGTAAACCCTTTACGATTTGGATCGAGAAGTAGGGTTTCCGGTCGGAAAACAAGGGTCTCCGCACCGGAATAGTTTTTCCGATCGGAAATCAAGGGTTTCCGATCCGGAATAAGGCTTTCCGATCGGAAAACAAGGGTTTCCGATCGGGTCGAGAAGTGGTTTTTCGATCAGGGACTTTTCGATCGGGTCGAAAAGTCCTATTCCATCGAATTTTTTTCCGTTTTTACCAATTGCGAAACCTTTTCCAATTGTAAAACACGATTTTTAAATGAATCGAAAAGCTAGAATCTTGTTTTGGTTACCCCCCTTCCAAGTTTTATTCCCGGTAATTAATTAAAATCATAGGTGGCTCGTGATACCACTGTTGGGTTATATAACTTTTATCAAAACACGAGTACGCAGCGGAAAGAATCCTATGAATTAATCTAACTAACCGGTATTAGAACGTGTACCTTTTTAGCTCGGCAAGGCTTGATCACTTGGAGGATTTGAAGTAAATCCCTCTACGATCGCACACACGACACACCAATGCTATGTGCTAGCAATGATCACGAACTCCTCTTGATGTAGGCTTGGTCGAACCACACAAGAATCGAAACCTCCCTTGGGTTTTCTTGTTGCCGAATTCGAGAGGAAGGAGAGAGAGATTTAGGGTTTTTCTTTTATCAGATAAAGCAGCAACTAATCCTTAAACCCAGAGGGTCTATTTATAGGATTAGAATACTTGATAAACAAGCAAAAGGATAGGCATAGGAGCCCTAATCGAAATCCACTAGAGG
>JBCNJP010000433.1:0-24000 GCA_039602395.1 Deinandra increscens subsp. villosa
TAAGTGTTTTCTAAGTGTTTCAGGAAACTCCGGAGTAATTCAAATCTCTGAGGGAACTTCCGAGGTCGGTTCTCCCATGGAAAGTGAGGAGGAGAAAAACTTAAGGGAAAGAGTTCCGAGGGAACTTTATTCTTCCAAGAGAACAAAATTTTTCCGAAGGAAAAGTTCCGAGGGAACTTTAATGAAGACTTAATCTTTTTCAGATTAAGTGGGACCCTTTTA
Source organism: Deinandra increscens subsp. villosa (assembly GCA_039602395.1). Taxonomy (NCBI): domain Eukaryota; kingdom Viridiplantae; phylum Streptophyta; class Magnoliopsida; order Asterales; family Asteraceae; genus Deinandra; species Deinandra increscens. The sequence goes on from JBCNJP010000433.1 coordinate 223, forward strand.
CAGTTATATCGCTGTTACACAGTACAAACGTACAATGTGTTAACAGTGACGGTTAACTGTTGGCCCCACTAACTCCACTGTTACTCGCCCGGTTAATTCCCTCTCTCCTCTCCCCTTAAGTGTCACTTACAGAAAAAAGCTTTCACTTACGAAACCTACATTCCCAAATACCTTGAAATCTCTCTCGCTTCTTTCTCAATTTCATCAAAATTCCTCTCAATTACTGAAGAAAACACTCATTACAGAGCAAGGGCAGCATTCGTGTTTCAGCCAGAGCATAATCAAAGAGCTTATTTAGAGAAATCATAGAAGTCGGCTCTGTTTGACGGGATGATAGATTTTCTTACTGCGTCGAAACTGCATTTTGCCCTAACTGTAAGCCCAGTCATCTACGATGAAACCATTACACAGTTCTAGGACAATGCAAAGGTGAGTGACAGTGAAGAAAATGGTGAGAAAATTGCACAGATAGAAAGTATGGTGCATGGAAGAAATGTGTATATAACTGAAGCTATGATCAGAAATCATCTGAAGTTACAAGATGAAGGAGGTATCTCCACTGTTTCTAAAGAAGAGTACCAGACAAACTTCACGGGCATAGGCTACAGTGGAAACCCCAAAAGCAAGACAGTGAGAAATGCCATCTTCCACCAGTGTGGAGATTTCTTGCTCACACCTTGTTAGCCTGTCTAACTCCCTGAAGATCACCTGAAGAGCTTGGTGAAGTTCAAGCAACTGCACTTCATGCAGTGATCAGGGGAGAATGCTTTAACTTCTCTAAAATGATTTTTGATAGGCTTGGGGGAAATTTTAAGAAACATTTTAAAATGTATCCAAGGTTTTTGCAACACATTTTGGATACACAATTCCCTGATGTTCCAAGAGCTGGCATAATTCATCACCAAAAAAATTTAACTGAGAGAATTTTTTCATACTTACTTTCTAAAAATGCAATTGACAACTATCTTGGTGTGGAAAATGTCCATCTACTACCAGAGCCAAGAATTGTTCCTGCACAGGTTGTGCAAGAACAAGCAATTGAAGTTCAAAAACAAATTGAGCACTTTGCTCCAGGTGACAACACTGAACCTGCACCATCAGTTGTTGAACCCACACCTGAAATTATCCTTCTTTACTAAAATAAAGTTCAATCCAAAACTTATCAAAGAAAGAAAGGCAAACACTCAAAAACCTCCACCTTAACTTCCTTACCTACTCCAACAGAAGTTACAAACAGGGAAACCAGGTCTACTCAACCCGTGTCTCTCACATCCTGAAAATGTGTGAACATCAGATCGTCTACTCGATCTAGCTAATCGGAAATTGAAACATAATTAACCGATTGTTTTATTGATCAACGAAGAACAATTACAATCAGTAAACACTTAGAAACAGTCTCAGAGAAACACACTCAGAAACACACACTTAAGAGTAATCTCTCACGCTCATAACTAACTATTACAAAGACAAAACAATTATTTATACCCGACTGGCCGATCTATGTCCGAACCCCAGGTTTGGCCAGTCCGAACTCCAAGTTCGGACCACGTTCGGCCAGTGAGACTTTGACATGATCTTGTACTTTGCTTGATACTTCACACGACGCACATATCAGGTATCAACAAACTCCCCCTCATCGTGTGCAGTATCTCTTCAACATCATCAACTTTGTATCTTCAATCAAGCTCCCCCTCAAGTATAGAATCCGTTCATCCAATGAAATGAATCTTCGAACTAACTCCTACTCAACTCGATCGTAGCTTAATCTTGAATACTTGATGACATCCGATGTATCTCTGGTCTTTATCAACAGCTTCAGAAGACCTGAAGTCGTGATCATTTGCACTTTAGCAATCTGCATCAGTATTTAAATAATCTTGGTGAAAAATGTCTCATCGAGACTCCAAGATATGATTTTGAAAAATTGAATTTTGTATCACGTGTTGATCAGATCGAAAATAAAGCAGAAACAAAATCTTTTTGGCTTTTAAAATGTTTATATCAAAACAAACCTAAAATCTTTTTGATATTTCAAAGTTTATGCTAAAACAATACAGAATCAAACACTATTTTTGGTATGAGAAAGATCACTATATCGGATCATATTGATCATAACGTACTGAACTACACTTCAATTTCAATTAATTGAAGCTCATAAGTCATGTTAATTGCCGGTATAATTTGTCCATCTTAAACTCAGGCAGAATCATACTCATAACATCTGGATATGTTAAGGTATTGATTAGATTTGCTCTGACCAGTGTACCCCACACTATCAGACATACTTAGACATTTTCTGTTTTTCTTTCCTTTTCTTTTTGTATGATAATACTTGTGATATTTCACAATGCATAATATTTTCATGATATCGTCAACAGTGTTCCATGCAAAAAGAAATAAGAACGTTAAATCATCTACCTTAAGGTCGATCTTTCGATACACAGATAAGGTCTCGGTTTTAACAAAATAAGAAAATAAAACAAGTTGAAATTGTATAACGCAACAACAATCAGGTCGGTACTCCGTACTCCCGTACACGCAGAGAAAGTCCGATGAGTTGTACGAAACACCAAAGAAAATAAAGCAGAACGTCAAACGAACAACGATCAGGTCGGTCTTGTGGACACCCAGAGAAAGTCCGATCGTTTGACAAAATAAAAAAAATCAAACAAGTTTAAATCTTTTCAAAATGAACACATGTATACACAGTGACTTCTCATTACTATTTCACACTTAATTTTCTTTTTGTGTCATGAAATATGCATCAAGATGTTATCCACATGGTCAAGCATTAGTATTTAATGTATATCACATCTGAATACTTTCTGATTTTCCGAGCCTACCAAATATATCAAACAATGATCTTATGGCCCTTTCATCTACTCTATCCATGAGTCAGATACGTAAGCCAATGTACCATCATTTCCCAATGATCAATTTCTCACAATTTTATATATTGTGCATGTATTCACCTTCTCCCCATAACATGCTTTTTTCTCAATTACCCCCCCTTACTTACAATTCTCCCCCTTAAAATGAAAACTCTATTTTTGGATTTTCATTTCACACAAAACAAGACTCTATTTTTCATTTTTGAGAAAAACTTGTAAGCAAAGAAAAATGATCAATCAACACGGATATTTTGCAGTTTTAGACTTCAGAAAATATGCAGATTTAGAAAATTTGATCATGAAATTTAAATTACGCAGAATACTCCTCCATCAACAACGTTGCAATCGTCGATAGACCTTCTAGAAGTACCTGCACACTGGTCAAATTGATTAGTTTCTAAATGACCCAAAGCGGATCGCTTCTGGTCGACCAATGTCCTGGTTTTGCTTAGAAACCACCTTAGGTTTCATTGTTGTGATTTTGGTAATGCAGTTTTTGATGAAACAATCACAGGTGACTGTGATGAAGAACCTACATTTTGAACCTGTTGAAACATTGGAACAAAACGTTTTTGTTTTTGAAAGAATGTAGGTTCAACATCATCAAAAACTCTGCCACTTTTATCAAAGAATTTCTGTTGGGGAGGTTTACCAAAAACTGGTTTCTTGTGAAACCTTTGAGAAAAATCAGCAGGCAGTGGATAATCTTTTGCCATATGCCCTGTTCGGCGGCAAATATAACAGATTCGCTGTGTTTTGTCCCACTTTTGATATACCTGCGAAGAGTTACACACATGAATATCTCGATCATGATCAGAATTAGAATCATATACCTGATGTCTGTGATCATGAACCCATTTAGATGTTGGGATTCGAGATAAAGAACCATCAGTAGAAACTTGAGCTTTCACAAAAACTTCAGAAATCTTTCAAGCATCAACACAATGAAGAGGAAATTCTTTATCAGAAAAAAGTTGATCTGAACCTGTGAGCTTGTAAAATCGCTCAGGTTAAACTTTTTCAGCTTTGAAAATCTCCTTCTTCACTTACTTTATTTTAATGTTCTTCAGACCCTGCAATGTGGATGCTGGAACCTCCTCAGCTTTACATTTCATTTCTTGAAAACCCAATACAACTTTCTTTCCAGCAATCTTCTCCTCAGATGTAGAATGCCCATTCTTTGCTAACCGAGAAAATTTAGCTTTCACTTCAATCACATTCTTCTGATCATAGAAAATCTTGTCATTAAATTCAGATTGTGACTTAATCTTGTTACTTGAAGTAGTCGACTTTTCATTATCAGCAGAAGATGAACCAGATACAAATTTTGGAGCTGAAAGAACCTCAGATTTCTTTTCCTTCTGCTTCTTATTCTTCTTGTTCTTCTTTTTCTTCACAACCTTGTCTTTCTCAGCAATAGATGATGAGACCTTTAAATAATCAAATTCAAGAACTTGCTCTTTCACTTCTTTAAAGGCTTCTTTGATTTGAGCAGGGGGTGATGCAGTTTTATCAAACATTTTCTCAAAATTTGCATCATTAGCTAAGAAACTTGTGAAAACTTGAGAATTTGAAACATTATTGAGCAATCTGTTAGCATCAAGAACTTGAATTTTTAGATCAGAAATTTGCTGTTGAGCCTCAGCGAATTCCTTCTCTTTAGCTATCAATCGCTTCGCAACTTTGTGGGTTTCAAACGTTTGCATGCGAAGATTATCTAAACCTTCAAACAACTCTTTCTTCAGTTTATCTTCATTTCTCTTTTGATCTCCAGATTTGCAGTTTGAACCTTGTTAACACTAATTAACTCACGTTTCTCATCTAACAACTTTTCCATATTGACTTGATATGCATCAATTTTAGCAGCCGATTCTTCAACATTCTTTGTAAGCAAATCAAGCTTAATCTTGGACTTTTCAAACAAATTTTGAAAATCCGTAGCAGTATCCTCTGCTTCAGCCTTCCATTTCATAACTTCATTTACCAACTCATTCTTTTCTTCACATAACCTTGCTTTTGTAGATTCAACATCCATTTTCTCTTGTTTAGAAATCTCTAAAACTTCATTCAACATTTTGATCTAATTAGTCAAGCACTCATTCTTCATAACCAACTCATTTTCATGTTCTTTAGAAACATGCAACTCTGAATTAACCAAAATGAAGTCCTCAGAAAGCTTTTGAATTTTATGCAATAATGAAGCATTTTCTTTCATCAAACTTTCCAAATTTTCAGCAGATGCATAAGTACTTGGTGTTGAATAAGTATCAGAACTAGTATCTAAATAAGAATCATCTGACTAAACATGAGTAACAATCAAGGCTGATGAATCATATCCAAACCGTTGACCCCAATCATAAACACCATCATGTTGAACTGTTAAAGCTATTGGCTTATCTGCGTTACTAGAAGATGGCTGAGTAAAACCAGGTTTAGGTGATAAAGGAAAACCAGACTTCTGTTGACATTCTTTGCCAAATTGTCCAAGTTTTGAACATTTGTAACACTTCAACTTTGACTTGTCAAAACCTAATTTCTCATTAAAATCAGAAGTAGATTTCCCATGCTTCTTGAAAAATATTTTTGATCTGTGACTCAGCATAGCATATTGCCAAGATAGATCTAATTCAGTCAATTGATCATCATCAAGAGCATCAAGATCATCTCTTGTTAATTGTGCATCAGCAGCATTCTTAATGATCAAACCAAACGACGATGAGATTAAAGCAACAATCATTTTGGCACAATCATCCATTGATTCAGCAGAAAAAGCATTTTGACTTGAAGAATTTGGAATTGTAAAACTACAACCCCGTGATGAATTGTTATCAGAATTACCTGAAGCTCCAGCCATAAAAGCAATATTTGGTGTAGTACTCAGATTTGGCTTAGATTTAGCATTCATGCTAGCCGTATTCTCACCATGATACAGCTCGGGATTTTGTAAAGTAGCAGTTGACTTCTTTGAATTTAACATTTCCATTTCTCGAGCATGAAGTTTTCCAGTAAGTTCGTGAAATGTAAATGTAGAGTAATCTTTATCATGTGTGAGTAACAAAACATAATTTTCCCACTTTTCAGGTAAAGCTTCCATAATCTTTTCCTTCAAATCAGCATCAGTCTTCTCAATACCAACAACCTTCAACTCACTGATTAGATGTGAAAACCGGGAAACCAGAGCAGTAATGTTCTCATTGTCATAAAATTGAAAATTATCAAACTCTTTATTCAACACATTCTTCCGACTCTTTTTGTAATCATCATTACCTTCACATCTTGTTGATAAAGCATCCCATAATTGTTTTGATTTCTTGCATGTGCTAAATTGATGTAACAATTCAGTGGGTAATGCCATTGTAAGATAACCGAAAGCTTTTTGTTCAAGCTCGTAAGATTTTCTTTCAGCATTGTCAAAGGTATGAACTTCTTTAAAATCTCCCGCATCGGTTGGATGTTGATAAAGTTTCTTTATTGGAATCCACAAATCGATATCATTCGTGCTTATGTAAGCAGAAAATCGTTGCTTCCAATTATGATAATCTTCCAACTTCAACAATTTTGGAACTTTTTGACTTATTCCGATTTCATTATCAAAGTTCAGCATAGTTTGCACTGCATTGCGGAAAACGCATGAAATTCTGACATCGTGAAATATTTGAATTCTGTTGGCCGAACTCCCACCGAACTTAATTCTGTGCTCCGAACTTTCTTCGAAATTTCACTGAACCTAAATCAATAGGCCGAACTTCCATCGAACTTAAAAAGCTCCGATCTATCACCGAACGAACTCCAAACCTCGACCGAACTAGCTACGAGCCAGAAAACACTCTGAACTTAGACCGAAAGTTGTCCGAACATGACGTTCAGGGCGGTTACTCCAAACCTGAACAGTGAACTCCGAACTTTGACATACTTCTTCAAAAATGCGCAAAAAATGTCTGATTTTGTCGAAACTAGCAACTGAGGATCGAGAAAAATGATAAGAAATGACTTAGAAGCAGTTTTGACACCAAAAAAACTTGAGAAAATTGATGAAAAACACATAAACAAACTCAAGAAACTCCAAAACCGCTTAAAAATCCAGAAATAGCAACCATAGATCCGTAGAGTGAACCAGAAAGCTTAGATACCACTTGAAAATGCGTGAGCATCGGATCGTCTACGCGATCTAGCTAATCGGACATTCAAACGTAATTAACCGATTGTTTTATTGATCAACGAAGAACAATTACAATCAGTAAACACTTAGAAACAGTCTTAGAGAAACACACTAAGAAACACACACTTAAGAGTAATCTCTCACGCTCAGAACTAACTATTACAAAGACAAAACAACTATTTATACCCAACTGGCCGATCTATGTCCGAACCCCAGGTTCGGCCAGTCCGAACTCTAGGTTCGGACCACGTTTGGCCAGTGAGACTTTGACATGATCTTGTACTTTGCTTGATACTTCACACGATGCACATATCAGGTATTAACACATCCATCCAACCTGAAAACCATGAGCATGACCTACTGTCTGCTTAATTTCAAAGCTTAGGGTTTAGCTATGTTTAGGATGCTGTTTCACATGAAACTTCATCTTTTACCAGATTGGATGCACAACCCTCATCCTCCTTGTTTACCTCCATAGACCTAACCCAAGATATACATGTGAATGAAGCAGAAACTGATCCTAATCCAAATGACAATCTCTTCTTCTCAACCTCACCACATGAAGAGAATTTGATGGACTGTGATCATGTTACTTCTAACCCATATTCACCCACTAAGGAGTTGAACATCAGGAGTGATGAAGATGTTCATATAGAAAGGGCTGCTACTATAATTGGTTTCCCACTAGAACAATTGGATAGTAGTAACATCTCTAAGACCCAATCTATGGCAACTAGCAGCCAGTTTGAACCAAAGGAACCAGCAATGGAAACTGAGGCAACAACTGTGCCTACAAGAAAACCCAGGAGCCAAGAAAACCAGGGTGTTGAGCATGATCAAGCTAGGCTTGATGGCTCTTCTTCGCCCAAGGATACTGAGAAATTAGTTGAGGCCAAATAAACTGACTTGCAAACACAAATGCAGTCCATGCTGCAAAATATTAAAGAGCTTGACACTTTGATCAACAGACTGAAGCTGGAGAAGGTTAGTGCATCAAACCCAACTGGTGAAGCTGTTGCTAACAAAAAGGGGGAGAAATCTAGCTCTTCAACACCTTATCATAAGATTTATGCTAAAAACAAGTCTGCTGAAGACTCTTTAAGCTCTAGTGAGATAGACTTCAACCCAGAGGAGAGGTTACCTGAGCATCTAAAGAACAAGCTTTTCAAGATATGTGGAGTTAAGTCCTTCAACCCAATAGAAGGTTTACTTAATATTCACATGGATCAACTGATGGAGGTAGCACCCGATGAATGCAAAGCCAATCACTTGGAATTTTTGAGATTTGTGATGGCAGCATCAAGTGCTCATCTTCACAACATTGGATAAGTGAAAAACTACCTAACCAATGTATATCTAGTCAAGAGCAAGAGTATCTTCAAACAGGTCAAGATTAGTTTGAGGCTGAAGGAGAAGAAAAGGATGATGAACAGGTTGATGAACCTGCAAGTGAACAAGAAAAAGATGTGGATCTGGTTGAAATTGAAGTCAGTGAAGTACTTCTCAACTTAAACAAACCTACATCCTCATCAGCAAAAGAAACAACTGAAAAAACTCCTAAGGAAGTTACTCCGGAGGAGCTATTTTCTGCTAAGGAAATTCCGAAGGAAGTTACTCCAGAAGAACCACTCACTACCGAGGATGTTCCGAAGGAAGTTACTTCGGAAGTTGCTTCTGAGAAATTGCCTAAGACTATTCAGGACCAAGTTGTCTCGTTAGATAGTCCCAAGGTAGTTACTTCGGAAATTGGTGCTAAGACTATTCCTGAGCAAGTTATCTCGAAAGCCAGTCCCAGTGCTGCAGCTTCACTTCATGAATCTCCAAAGGCTGCTGATGATGATTCTCGTGATGAGAGAACCATTTCTGGTTTCACTGATATGGAGACTGAAGGTCAAAGCACAGGAGGCCAAGATGATGAAATGGATCATGCAACAAGAGCTTTGATTGATCAACTGGAAAAAGAAAATGCTGAGATTCAACAGAAACTCAAGGAAGAGCAAGAATAGAAAGAGAATGCATTGTTTGAAGAATAAAAATAACTTCTCATAGAGAATGGCATCTATGAGTATGTTAAGAACAATGCAGATCTAATGCTCTTCTTCAATGAAGCTAGGAAAAGATCTGACTTGTACACATAAAAAAAATTGCTAAAGCAGAACTGCAAGGTCTTTCGGACAAAGTTAACAAGTACAGGAGAGTCTTAGGGAAAGATTTAGATGAAGAAGAATGAAGATAACAAGATCTTCTTAGCTGAGTTTAGTGAAATGCTAAAGAGCAAGGAGTGCTTTTCTGATAAATGGGTTGATGAAATGAAGGGAGATGATCTGATCAACTGGATGTACATGATCTTAGGCATCAGTTCTGATCAAGTTAAAGAAATGAATGTGAAGAGGTTTGTTGACTATGCCTTTGAGCAGGAAAAGGCACAAGAGAAGAAGGGCATCATACACATACTGAAGAAGATGACCTGCTGATTCACAGGTAGTACTTCAAAGAAATCTTGATGGAGAACCCTAGAAGGATCAACTCTTGCAGATTGCCTAGACTGAGACAAGATTATGATGTCATCAGGAAGAGTAAAATCGAAAAGGAAAGAGTAATTGGTGAGAAGAAGCCACCAGGTATGTATGCTCTTTTTGACTCTTTGCATCCTGAAGGTCTCGGTTACCTAAAGCAGAAAAAGAGAAAGGCTCCTGTCTCAGTTGGTCAACAAAAGAAGCCCACGATCAACATTGTCAAAGAAATTTTTGACACTGTCTCTGATCATCACCTCTCAGCATCTTAACCCTTCACCACATCATCACAACCCACAACTTCCACATTCCAAACTCCTAATCATCAAATTCCATCTCCACAATCATCACCACCTCCTAAAGAACCAAAAGATACACAACCTGAAACTAAAGCCTCATCCCAGCAACCATCAACTATACCACCCACTCAACTCACTTTTTCTGGAAGAAAGAAGTCTATGGCAAAAAGAAAGAAGATTCTGGTGAGTGAAACAGAAGAGGAGTCTGAACCCTCTGATCCTCCTAACCCAACTGTTGACCCAATCAACCCTACTGATACTCATCCTAGAATTGTTAGGATTGAGGTGCACAAAAGGGAAGACTTACACTACTTCATCATGAGCAATGGGGAGGTGATAAAGAAGAGGAATTTGAAGTTAATTGAATGGGATAGTATGCATCAGAGAGATATAATGACCATAGTGGGAACTACCAATTTTGTCTACAAGTTGTAAGGCTGCTGTAGAGGTAAATTTTTGAAGCACAAAGAAGACTCATAGCTGAGAACAGTTTTTGGTAGCAACATCTTAGGGGGAGACTGTTGGGAATGTTTAGCTCGGCTAAAACTCCCTAAGTCAGAATTCCGAAGGATGTTCCTGCGGAAATTTTCTTGTACTAAGTAGTTCTTCTGGAACTTTTCCTTAGTTACCTCGGAAGTTTGACTTCTCACACAGTTTAAGTCCCAAGACAAAAAGGCGACAGAGAGCAGTTTACTTTCTGCCATGCTGTACACTGTTCACCCGACAGATCTGCTCAACTGTTCACAGTACCCATGCGTGTTAGTACAATAACTTTTGTAGTAGATATGATTACTTTATTTAGCCTAGTGGCTAAAGGAAATAAAAGGATATCTTTTATTTCCTCATTACACTATATATATTAGACATATTTCTCTTGTTTATGATCGATCCTTGTTCTTATTCATCAGTTGTAAAACTTTGTAAACATTTGAGAAGTAATAATATTGTAGTGTTTGGAATTTATATCTCGTGTTCAACTACTTTACTTTTTGTTTGCTTGTTATCTTTTTGGATCAAAAGCATCTTTGCTTAGAACACAAACAAGTCTGATTCCGTATTTCTTGTTTGATAGCTTCATGTAACTTGATAGGTTAATTGTGTTTAACCACGATCCAACAAGTTAGGCATAGCAAATGTTGTTAGTGCAAGGGTATATTGAGTTAACAATAAACTAGGGAGATTAATGTGATAGATATTCCTGGTTAGAGCATTCACAATAGATTCTTGTTGGGCTATACATTTGAGGCATGAACATTAGATGTGGGCTTACTTGTTAATGGGCTTAGGTGTTCACGTTTGGGCGTAGGAGAGTTTACGACTTGGGCTTGCTTGGACCAGATTTCTTATGGGTTTACTATTGGGCTTAGGGTTTTCTGTAAGGGTGGTATGTAAACCCCTTTAGTTTATGATTAGAGGTGGTTGTTGGTTTACGATTTGTTCTCCATTCTTGTATTTACGATCGTGATCATCATCCAAGAAAGTGTTTTCTTCATTCAAGATTTGATCTTTTGTTGTTTATCATCTACATCAAATCTATTTCATCTACTTTCTCTTGAATCAATCTCATACAAGGATTCCGCACTTGTTTGAGATCGAAATATCGTGAACGGTTGTTGATCCCGGACCAACAATTGGTATTAGAGCAAATAATCGCTGATTCGAGGTTCTCACGGTATTGGATTCAAGATTTTTCTGGAAAAGGTTCGAGTTTTTGAAGGATCCGAGGCTGTTTTTAGTGTTTACGACCAGATCTGCTGCTGGTCTAGGTGTTTACGATCAGTTTCTGGGTGATTTTGAAGGTTTACGACTTGGTGTTTTTGGTGTTCTTCATCGTTTTGGTGTTTACGACTTCAAGATTCAATTTTTTTGGTGTTCACGACTGAGGATTTCGAGTTTACGACTTAAAGTTTGGAGCTTTGGGTGTTTACGATTCAGTTCAATCGAAATCAGGAGATTACGATTTTTTTGGATCAGAATCGGAGTTTACGATCCTCTTCGACCGGAATCAAGTGTTTACGATCCAGATTGTCAAATATCGTAAACAGGGGTTTACGATCGGAAACTCACATTTTGGATTTTTTGACTTTTAGTTTAAGTTTTTCCTAAGCTTTCGTGATGGATTTCGAACCGAGCATGTATCAGAAATTAGATTTTGAGATTGGACCAACTACTCGTCCTCCTAGACTCACATCCGCGGATAATTTTCTTGAGTGAATATACAGATTTCAGAACCATTTGAAGAGTGTTGATTTGAGACTGTGGAGATCTGTTGTTAATGGACCGTTCATTCCCACACACACTGAAGCAGGAAAGATAGGAGTGGTAAAGACTGAGGCAGAGTACTCAGATGACGATTGGGAGAGATGCAACAAGGATGAGAGGGCTTATGCGATTATGACTATGGCTTTGACACCAGAAATTGCTCAGGGATTTAAGAAGTACAAGACTGCTAAGAAGCTATGGGATGCTCTTGTTGTAGCATATGAAGGTAATCCTGACATCAAGGCTAGCCGTAAGCAGATGCTGATGCAGAAATTCAAGTTGTTTAATCACGTTCAGGGAGAGTCTTTTGAGGCACAAGTACAGAGATTCGTGTCCCTGATCAATGAGATGTCAAGTTATGATGTTGAACCTGAACAGGAAGATAAGAATTTGAAGCTCTTGAACAGCTTACCCAAGAATTAGAATACAAATATCTCAATCATCAAGGATAACAACAAGCTGAATGAATTGACTGTTGATGAGCTTATCAACAAACTGAAATCGAAGCTGATTGATGATAAGCAACGGGAGCTAAATCATCTGAGTTCACTAAGTATGGCTGGAAAATTAAGTCAGGCTCTCTTGTCTGAAGTTGTGAGATCAAAACAAGCTGGGAGCTCATCTGGAAATGATTCAAGTGCCAACCCAAAGTCAACTGAATTTGTGGCAAGATCACAAGCTAGTTCCAGTTCGAGTGGAATAGTCAATTCTGATGAGGCAAATGCCACCAATGATCCCAACTTTGCACTAGGAATGGGATTCATGAACAGCTACCATGCCCTTATGGCTGGAACTTTGGTGCCTGCTGAGATGCTCTCTGGTGATCTGAATCAGATAAATCCTGAAGATGTTGAGATGCTTTATGTCTCCTGGCAGATGGCCATGGCGGTTTTTCGTGCAAAGAAGTTCATGGAAACAACTGGAAGAAATGTCTGGAAGGATCAGGACAAGATCAGAATGGGTTTTGATAAAAGCAAGCTGAGGTGCTTCAATTGTGATGAGTACGGACATTTCGCTAGGGAATGCACAAAACCAAAGAAAGAAAGGGCAGAAGAAAAGAAAGCTGGTGATGGTAAAGGAAAGGCAGAGACTAAAGCTTTGGTTGTCCAAGATTGTGGAGAATACCAGTGGGCTTCACAGGTCAGGGAACTCAGTCTGACGGGTGCCATGATTGCTCAAATGGAGAATGGTGCTGATGAAGAACATGCTTTTGTGGTCACTGATGAAGAAAACCTGGTTGAAGACAAAGAAGCTTTTGCTGCCGAGGTCGACAGCACAAAGGTATGTACTAATCCCACTTGTGCTCGTTTAATTCCTGGCCTTAGACAACTTTGGAAAAATAGTGAGATAGAACTGTTTGACATGCAATGCTCTAGAAGTTCGTTTAAGGGTAGATGGGAAAAGAGTGAGGATAAGGTCAAGGCACAGAAACTAGATAGAGAGAAATATCAAGCCATAGCCACTCAGAAGTCTGTTCTGTATGACAACGCTAAGTTAGAAATAGCTGAGCTTAGTAAGCAGATAGATGAACTTAAACATCAGAACAATGAGTTACAGGTAAAATTAGATGTGAATCAAATGAGAAACAAGAGAATGCTTCAGGCGGGTAAGGCTTTGTCTAATTGCATCACTGATGTTAGATTTGGAAAGGATAAAGGAGGAATAGGAGTTAGTTTCACTGAAAAGAATAAGAATAATGTTCCTCAACCCGTGTCTAGAGATATAATAGGTATAATCTACGAGGAGGATCAAGTAGATAGAACTGATTCAGAAATGCATGAAGCAGGACCTCCAATAGATAGTGTTTTGGTTGGTGTGAAACCTATGACAGTAGAGGAATTGGAAAATGAGAAACACCTGACTTATGGTTTGGGTAATCAGAATAGATTGGTGACAACCACATGTGAATCAGGTCCATCTCCGGCATCATTAAACAATAATGTGAGTTCTTCTGATGTATTTATTTCTTGTGCAGATGAAGTAAGAATCAAGGATGTCTCTGGGAAGGATGTTGAATGTTTAAGAGTTAAAGAGAGTCATGAGTCTAGTAGTTCATGTTCTAATTTACCTAAGGATGATGTTCTAGCATCTGTGTCTGAACTTAATGCGTCCAAGTCAAAAAATTTAGTTGTATCTATGTCCGCAAAACATGTTTCTGACTCTAATGAAAAATTTAATGGTTTTAAAATCCGTGTGCCTAACACAAAAGTTGGCCGTGAGTCTAAGCCCCAGGACTTCGTCCCCTATCCCCAGGTTGTGTCTACCTACATTCAACAGAACAAACAAATGAAAATCAGAACAATTTTGTTTAATTACACAACCAGAAAAATTTTCGAAACAGGTAATACACAAATGGGATGACAAGCCTGAATGGAAGTCGTCTTATCCAAGATGCTCATACCTTTGTAGTCATGCCAATGGGCCTAGACTTATGAATTGCTTTTAATGTGGAAAACCAGGACACTTTGCTGCAAACTGTGTGAACAGACCTTACCAACCATACTATCCGCAAAACCCACGGACTAGTATGTTGGAGAAAATGATGACAGGTGAAAATAGAAAGCAAAAGCAACAAGCTTTGTCACAGGGGAAGCAGTGTTCAGAACCAATGAAGGCACAACAGTCTAAGGTTTCAAACACAAAAGCTCCAGTGACAAAGCCTGTTGATGAAAAGTGGAATGTGGCCAAAGCTCAAAACTTAACTTACACTCCTAAAGCAGTTTACAAAAGGAATGATAAGATGAAACCAGAATTTGTTGAGAAACAAGTGTGTAAAGTCAAAAGAGTTAATAAACCTAATGGCAACACAAAGGTTGTGAAACAGGTTTCAAAATCAAAAGATGTCACTCAAACGAAACAAGCTGTTTATACCAAATTGAAACTTGAGTGGACACCTGTTAAAAAGCCAGCAGGTAAAAAGGCCACACCACCACCAAAGAAACCTGCATCTGAAAAGAACTCAACCAATGTAATGAAATCACAGAAACACCCCATTTGGAAACCAAAAGTCAACACTCAAACCTTGAGTGTACCTGAATCAAAAGCAGGAATGACTCTTCAATTAGTTAATTACACTGATTCCAAAGGTGTGCCCAGATCTGTTATGGCCTGGGTACCTGAATCTAACTGATCTTTGATCCATGTAGGGACAGCCAAGAAGAACTGTCAACAATCTCTGGTACATTGATAGTGGTTGCTCCCAACATATGACCGGAGATTTATCGCTTTTGGAAGAGGTAGAAGATTTCGATGGAGGTGGTGTATCTTTCGCTGGTGGAGTAGGTGGAAGAATCAGCAAGAAAGGGGTGGTGAAGAATGGTAGCTTGAAGTTCTCGGATGTGCATTATGTAGAAGAATTATCTCACGGTCTGCTCAGTGTGTCGCAGATTTGTGATCGAGAATATTCTGTTTTGTTCAACAAGAAGGAATGCATCATCCTCAAGCCTGGTGTGAAGAAACCTGAGGAATGTATTCTGATGCGTACACCAAGACGAGCAAATTCTTATCTCCTCAACATGGGTAATTCTTCGACATCTGAAGAAGCCTGTCTTATCTCAAAGCAGAATGAAAATCTGGCGCTGTTGTGGCATTGTCGTCTGGGACATGCTAACATGAAGAATCTGTCAAAGCTAGCAAAGGGAGAGCATGTAAGGAACCTTCCTATCACAGATTTCACGTCAGTTGAGAAGTGTGTTACATGTGCTAAGGGGAAGTAGCACAGATTACCGCATCGTTCCAAGATCGTCAATTCTGTTTCATCGATATTGCAACTACTTCATATGGATCTCTTCGGCCCAATGCAAGTTCAAAGCATCAGCAAGTTCTCATACTGTCTGGTTATAGTGGATGATTTCTCTCGTTTTACTTGGGTTTTCTTTCTGTCAAACAAGCATGAAACTCCAGCACTTGTGAAACAGTTCGTCACTCTTATAGAGAATCAGTTGAGCAAAAGGGTAAAGGCTATTAGAACAGACAACGGAACATAATTTAAGAATGTTGAATTGAATATGTTCTGTGGAGTAAAAGGTATAGAAAGACAATTCAGTGCACCATACACGCCTCAACAAAATGGTGTTGCTGAAAGAAGAAACAGAACTCTCATTGAAGCTGCCAGAACTATGCTGTGTGATGCAAGATTACCAATTTTCTTATGGGCCGAAGCAGTCAACACTGCTTGTTATGTGCAGAATCGGGTACTGTTGAACAAGCGACATGAGATGACGCCTTATCAGATTATCTGTGGAGAAAAGCCAAGGGTGGGGTACTTCAAGACTTTCGGGTGTCCTTGGAAAGTATTAATTCAATCTGATGTGGGGAAGTTCAAAGCAAAGGCTGATGAATGTTATTTTGTGGGATATTCTGCAAATAGTGCTCATCGGGTCTACAACAAAATCACCAAATTGATAATCGAGGCATTTGATGTTGACTGGTTGGAAGATAATCCAACAGATGCAGGAATTGGACCGGACTGGATTTTTGACTATGGGACTTTCTTTAAAGGGTTTGACTACTCAAACATGTTTCCCAATCTGGAAGAAGAAGACATCATTGCTCCAGCTCCTGAAGTGAGGCCATCTGTGGAAATTGTCAGAGACAGTGTATCAGAAACAGCTCCTAAGGATGATGTTGTGGATGTTCTAGGATCGTCAGGAACTCATGATGATCAGAAGGAGCCTGAAACCCAAGGTATGAATAATAATGTTAATGATACTAACCTGCCTGTTTCTGTTTCAGTACCAGATGTTCAAATCACAAGAATCAACAAAGATCATCCACTTAGCAATGTGGTCGGGCCAGTGACAGCAGGAGTCACAACTAGAAGCCGCTCGGGTAACATCAATCACTGCATGTACTCGTGTTTTATCTCCCAGATATAGCCTCCAAATGTGATGTTAGCTCTTAAGTATCCAAGTTGGATTGAGGCCATGCACAATGAACTGAATCAATTCTCAAAACTGGGAGTGTGGCGACTAGTGAAAAGGCCAGAAGATAAAAAAGTTATACCCACAAGATGGATGTACAAGAACAAGAAAGATGATACGGGTATAATCGTAAGGAACAAGGCAAGGTTGATTGTTCAGGGACATAGACAAGTTCATGGGGTTGATTATGATGAGGTATATGCTCCAGTGGCTAGATTGGAAGCAATTCGGATCTTTCTTGCTGTAGCGACGTATCTCAATTTCACGGTGCATCAGATGGATGTGAAGACAGCCTTCGTTTATGCTGAGATGAATGAAGAAGTTTATGTAGCTCAGCCGCCAGGATTTGTGGATGAAGAGCATCCGAATCATGTATATCTCCTGGATAAAGCGTTGTATGGTTTGCATCAAGCTCCTTGCACGTGGTATGAGACCCTGTCAAAGCATTTGGTGGATAATGGTTATACATGGGGAGTGGTTGATCAAACATTGTTCTGAAAGAAGGTGAATGATGATATCATAATGGTGCAAGTGTATGTGGATGACATCATCTCCGGATCTACAAATAAAGAATTATGCACGGAGTTTGAGGATATCATGAAAAAGAAGTTTGAGATGAGTGATCAAGGAGAGATGAACTTTGTCCTGGCGTTACAAGTGAAACAAGATGAAACTGGAATTCTCATTCACCAAGCAAAATATGTGAATGAGATTCTGGAAAAGTTCAAAATGCAGGACTCCAAACCTATCTCTACTCCCATGGCATCCAGACCACTACTGACAGCAGATGCAGATGGAGAATCCGTGAGTGAATTCATGTATCGGTCAATGATCGGATCACTCATGTACCTAACAGCCAGCAGGCCAGATATTATGCATGCAGTGTGTGTATGCGCACGTTATTAGGCTAATCCTAAACTTTCTCATTTAGCTGCTGTTAAACGTATTCTTAGGTATCTGATGGGCAGGCCTAGGCTTGGACTTTGGTATCCTAAGAATACTAATTTTCAATTGTTTGCATTTACTGACAGTGATTATGGAGGTAGTGACCTTGACAGGAAATCTACAACTGGAGGATGTCAGTACTTGGGAGACAGACTCATCTCCTGGCAGAGTAAGAAGCAGCATACCGTGTCTAAGTCAACTGCAGAAGCTGAATATGTGGCAGCATCAGCTGGATGCTCGCAGGTAGTATGGATTCAAAATCAGCTAACAGACTACGGTATGGAATTCATTAACACTCCAATTTTTTGTGATAATGCTGCTGCTCTGCAAATTGTCAAAAACCCTGTTCAACATTCCAAAACAAAGAATATAGACATCAAGGTACACTTTATCCGTGATTGCTATGATAAGAAGTTGATTCAGTTGGAAAAGGTAAACTCAGATCAAAATGTTTCGATACCTTTCACAAAACCCCTTCCTCGTCCTAATTTTGGAATGTGTGTTGAAGGCCTAAGGATGATTGCCTTCGAGGACTGATCTGATCCAAACTTTTTGTATATAGTCCCTTATATTTTTGCTTACTTTTGCTTTGAGTTTATTTAAAAATATTAAAAAAATTAAAAAAATGTGTTTTTGTTTAAAAAGCCTCATAAAAACAGGGGAAGAAATGTCAATGTTTCAGAAAATCTAAAAAATATGTTTGAGGTTTTTATGAAATCTTTTGTTTGCCTTGAGTTGGTAGGAAGTGATATAAAATTCCAAGACAATTGGAGACTGACACGTGTAAGGCTAAAGTGAAAGACGGCTCAAAGACGATGTGTCGGTAAGCTAAATCAAAAACTATGATCATCCAAGTAAGTGCAGTAAACTTAACTTAACTTCAATATATGTTTAGTTTTCCATCCTAGTTTACATAGTTTAAAAAATTGAGTCCCAGCAAAAATGGGTTGAGAGTGGTATCCACCTAGTGTTCACTCTCTCACACGCCATGTTCTGCTGTTATGACAACACCTCATTCAAAAAAAAATGAAAAGAATGAAAAGAAAATGAAAAATGAAAAAAAAATGAAAATGAAAAGAAAAAGGAAAACAATCAAATAATTATTTTGTTTGGTCTTCTCTGCGTGCTTATGCGACCGACCTGATCACCAACTGATAATTAAGAAAATAAGTGTTTGTCATGACGGTGTTGCATGGTCCCTCAAGTTGGGGGTGTGTGAATCCTCAATAAACTCTAAGGTTGGGTAGGTTTTGCTATGAACAATTGGGTGTGGGGACAGTTAAACATGACGGTAATTATGTACCTTAATTAAGCACTTAAAAATTTTATCTGGATGTGAGTTTATGTGGTTTAAAATTTTTTTTTTGGGCAATCGTCTAGAGCGTCGAGTAACGGAAGCTGAAAAGGGTTCCTCAGTCAAAGATGTGTTTGGTATGATCCATGAAAAACATCAGCTTCGAGGCAAGTGAATATTTATTTTCTGAAATTAGTTTATATTTGTCTTATGATTTATGTTATGTTTTTAAGTCTTTAAATGTTTAAAATTTGAATTTTATGATCATGATCAGATACTCGGGGTATGAGTCTGAGGGGAAGTTTTGCAAATCTCAGATCGTTCAAATTAACATTTTTTAGAGAATTATCATCTTTTTAAGAGGTTTGGGAGTATTTGTATGATTTTCGAAACTTGAGGGGCCAAAGTGAAATTTCTTTTTTAACAAAACCCTTAACCCTCCCATTTCCGATCCTCATTACCATTTCCGATCCTCAATCCCTCTCTCTGCTGCGTTTACGACTCCCCCTACCGAAACCCTAACTCCGCTGCTGCCCTCGCCGGAAAAGCGATCCAACCCACCTCCGGTCGTCCATTGTGCAACCTGAGCACTCCAACACCCTCGTAATCAATTTCTGACCACAAAACCATCAAAAACCCTTTCCGATCGAGTGTTTTCGTCGGTGTATTCATGATTTTTGTGGGTTCGGTGACCATTTTCAATTTTCTTGAGTGTTGTGTGAAATACTTGAAGATTAGCAGTCGGATTTGTGTTTGCAACTATTAAAAGATAGAGATAAACGTTCATTGTTCATGATTGATGGGTATTAACGAGTTTACGAGTTTATTGCAGGTTGGTTAATGGAGGTTTTGGGCGTTTACGACCGTCACGTTGGAGAAGATGACGATTGGTGTTTACGATCGTAGATTACGATCCGAGTTTACGATCCCTCGTTTACCACTCTGTTTACGATTGGGCCTAGGGTTAATTCAAGAGATTACGATTGGGCATTGTGTTTCCGTCTAACCAAATCGTGAACCCGCGTGTCTGATCGTAAACCCAAGTTGTGAATCGTAAACTCACTTATTTTTTAATTAAAATCGTAAACACCTAATGTGTATTAAAAATATCATCAAACTCAATCATTTTAAGTTAAAATTAAAGGTGTTTGTCAATTTGTGTTTTAAAATCAAATATTTTTTCTTGAATGTTTAAATTGAGTTTTGTTTTCAGAACTTAACAAGTTAAATGTAATAATCATTTGAACTTCATGACATTGTTGACGAACATAATTTCATTTTGATGAGTTTAAGCCTGATGCATTTGTCTTGGTTTATCAGATGGCGGACGACATGCTTGATGAAGAAATTCATTTTGAGAGAGATCATTGCATCCCGGCCTATCTTGATGATCCTCCAAAAAGACATATGCAGTTATTTTATTCTCTGGTGGCAGGATTAAATGTCTGCAAAATTAATCATGCTCTGCGGACAAGTGTGTTGGTCGATGAGCAGCTTGTCAGAGAATTCTGGGGTACAACGAGAGCAAATGCTGACAAGACAAGGATCTCTGTAACCGTTCAGAACCGACAGACCGAGATTCTTGAAGAAGACATTCGTCAGGGTTTGAACATTAATGACAAAGCTGAAGATCCAATAGAATATTCAAAAGCTGTTGTGTTAGAAGGTGCTCAATCTTTAGGGTATGAAGGAAAGTTCCCTCTCATCTTCAAGAAGTTATTGCCACACTACTGGAGGTGTTTGGCTCACTACATGCAGAAATCCTTCTTGGGGAAGAGACCGAGTTATAATCAGCTAAACAAAGTGCATGGCACAGTGTTCGTTGCACTGGCATTGGGTTGGGACTACAATTTTTCTAAAATGATGTTGCTAGATTGGATTGGCAATGCTGACTTGAGCGCCAGAGAACAATTCCTGATGACACCAAGATTTGTGCAGATGGTGGTAATGAAGAAATATCCGATGATTCAGGAGAGAATTGAGAAGCTAGATATCAAATTTATGGATAACAGTGTGTTTGGATTGCAAACCCAAGACAGAAAAGGAAAGAATAGCTACCAAGGGAGGCTAGAATGGTAAAAAGGGGTGCCTTTCCTAAAGTTCCAAGGGAACAAGACCAAGAAGAAACTGATTCTGAGCCAGAAGTGCAT
Organism: Deinandra increscens subsp. villosa; assembly: GCA_039602395.1. Classification (NCBI taxonomy): domain Eukaryota; kingdom Viridiplantae; phylum Streptophyta; class Magnoliopsida; order Asterales; family Asteraceae; genus Deinandra; species Deinandra increscens. The sequence continues at coordinate 21,658 of JBCNJP010000433.1, forward strand.
CCGGTGAATGCATCACTTGCTGAAGACCACGATGTGACAGCAACTGTGGCTGTAAATGTTCTAGAAGAAGCTGACATTATACCTTCTGATGAAGAGAACGTGATGGGCGACATTTTCCCAGAGCATGAGAATCAGAATGACGACATATATGGGGATCTTGGGCCCATCAGTCACAAGAGAACGAGGAATGACTTGAACTCCTCTTCCAGCAGTGGCTCAGTTCCACAAGAGTTGGATGCTCAATTTGAAGTGGAGGATGTTTTTGAAGAGCCAATTCCTGTGCGTGAGCCATCACCAAGGAAGAAGTCAGATCCCAGAGCCATCAGGTTTAAATTCCAGAAAACTACCTCAAGCCTGATGGTATTTGAACCTACACATGCCAATGTACAAAATGTTGATGCATCTGAACCTACTAATGAAGAGAGCACACCCCAGGCTGATCGTCAGGATGATGTACCGGAATCAACTCCCATGCAAATCGAAAGTCCTATTCGGAATGAACATAGCCTAGTTCATGATGAAAGGCAATTCTTTGATGTGGACAGCATGTTTGTGGAGCCAAGTCCAGTGAAAGTGAACTTATCTGCTGAATCTAGCCAGCCTCCTGTCATTCCAAGCTTCCGTCCGTACCAAGCACTGGTTGAAGACCTTGCTCAAGCTAGTGAACTTCCAGTAGACCTCAGGATAAGTACTAATCCTCAGATCAACTTCCTTATTTCTCAAAACAGGAAGAGAGAAGGTGAGATAGAGGAGCTAAAAGAAGAAAACGAGAAGTTGAAGGAAAAGGAAAGCAAGAGCGAAGCCAGTATTGCATTTTTGTATGCAGGAATACTAGAGCTGAGAAAGAAGGTAGAAGACTTACAGAAGTCTAGTGGTCCAAGTGCTCAGGGTGCCCCAGGACAGAGTTCTTCTCAAAGTGCAATACATGAAGATGAAGGAGATGAATTGAGATGTCTAAGTATGTTCGTGGTGGAAGATTTGTTTCAAAGGCTCCTGAAGGTCAGGTCAATTGGTTCAAAGAGTTCTTCAAAGGTCCTACCCCTACGCTGTACTCCATAGATGTGGGAGAGAGTGAATTAGACAAGAAGGGGAGCCGGGAACCAATTCTGTGTTGGTATTATGATGCTGAAAAGGAATTATTTGCTATGGTGAGAGATGGATATAGTCCAGCCGAGTACTACCGATCAAGAGGTTAATTCCACTCATGGACTGAAACAGAGTTGAGGAACTTGCTGAGGGCACCGTTCATTAACAGGTGGAACAACAATCATGGTAATCTGGTTCGCAACAATTTGATAGCTCAAATGGAGGAAAACTTTGCAAACTTTGATCTAAAGGCTGCAAAGTGGGTTGAAACCGGAACAGACCCTGTCACCGATGAGCCAATTGGTGAAATGAGGTGTCCTCCCACCAAACGAACTCGAGTTATCAACATGCTCGATGAAATAGAAGACCATACACTTGTAAAGAATTTTGATAGCTGGTATTTTGATCCTACAACGTATGAGGTGGTGGTTGTGTTCAAGAAGCTAAGAGAGTTCCGCATGTATGATCCCATTTATTTGCTAAGATTCGGAGAGAATGATATCAAGCTCCTGGCATCCCGTCCAATACTTGGTGATGAACATGACATGGCAAATGCTATACGAGTGGGCATGTTTCATGGCACGGCAAATCTAATTGTGGAGAAAGGTTGGTGGTCAAGGAAAGAAGCTCATACATTCAGATTTGATTTATGTCTTCCTTAGACAGTCTAATGGTTCATGCCTAGGGGAAGATTATTGGGCTATACATTTGAGGCATGAACATTAGATGTGGGCTTACTTGTTAATGGGCTTAGGTGTTCACGTTTGGGCTTAGGAGAGTTTACGACTTGGGCTTGCTTGGACCGGATTTCTTATGGGTTTACTATTGGGCTTAGGGCTTTGTGTAAGGGTGGTATATAAACCCCTTTAGTTTATGATTAGAGGTGGTTGTTGGTTTACGATTTGTTCTCCATTCTTGTATTTACGATCGTGATCATCATCCAAGAAAGTGTGTTCTTCATTCAAGATTTTATCTTTTGTTGTTTATCATCTACATCAAATCTATTTCATCTACTTTCTTTTGAATCAATCTCATACAAGGATTCCACACTTGTTTGAGATCGAAATATCGTGAACGGTTGTTGATCCCGGACCAACAATTCATTATCCTTGTCCTTGTAATTTATATTTTTATCATTACTTTTTCTCTCTTTTTCACACACAACCACAATTATATAATACATTTTTATACCTTTATCATTACCTTTTCTCTCTCTTTCTCACACATCAAACCTCAAATTTTACCAAATCAATAAGT
>JBCNJP010000434.1:0-24000 GCA_039602395.1 Deinandra increscens subsp. villosa
TCTCCTTTTCTACCTTGAATCGAGGTTTGATTTTGTTTGTTCCTTCAAATCGCTGTATGATTTCCTTTCCTGATCTCAATTTTGATTTTGTTTACATGTTTCGAGTTTGATCCATTCGCATATTTCATCTGAGGTTTAACCTTGACCTAGGGTTTTAGGAAACAACTAGCCGTGAAAGATGTAATTCGCAATTGATGCACCAGTTTTATGTATATTGCGACAGTGATAACATTGCATTGTTGTTTTGATGTTTTAATCCATTAGTGTGAGTGAAACTCTGTAAGTAATCCTTAAAACCCTAATTTCCTTTCACTATGATCAATGTCGTATAATACACCAATTAAATGCGTAGATGCTTACAATTTCTTGTAATTGTGATGCTATAAGTGTGGTTAGAACATTAGAACATTAATGAAGCTTCAGATGATCATAATCGTTGTTGAAATTGATAAGAAATCGAGGGGAAAATTGTGAAACTGTGAAATTGTGAAATTAAGTAATTTACTTCTTTGTGTTTATGGAAATTAATAGCATTTTTTAGTATCTGAACATGTATGTTTTAATATTTAGTATGTTTAAAAGTCAATTTTTTTAACAGTTAGATATACGCCTGCTGTTTGTTATAGAATTGGTACTGATTAATAACAATACGTGTTGTTTCCTATATGCCTATTATAATAGAGACTTGTTAGTAGAACAATTACACTTTGGATGTGGTGTTTTCATTCAAAGACTTTATATGTAGATGAATTTATTAGTTTTGCTTTCTTCTCCACTCCATCTGTGCAAAAGACAGATAGATTAATAAAATAAATAATATATTTATATATATATATATATATCACTTATTTGAATTAGTATGTCTCGTTTTCTTTTGAAATATGTAGTAAAACTAAGATTAGTTTTACACTAATGGAGATAGATATTTAGTCAGTTTTACACTAGCATGTTATGTGCTTGTAGCAACCGAGAGTCATAGAGATGTCTTCCAATAGAGAATGGATGTACACAACGAGAGTCATTAGAGGTGGATATTTTAATCCGATATATGCGGAACATGTCACTTCTTTCTTGGATTTCGCGTTCACTAATTTAACTGATGTTGGAAGCCAAACTATAGAAGGAGTGGAGGTTTTACTAATTAGATGCCCTTGTGCCAAATGCAAGAATCAGAATTACAAGAGTAGAGAGGCGGTTGAGGAAGATCTAATTACCAAAGGATTCATGCCTAATTATTGGGTATGGTATGCGCATGGTGAAACATTTCCTAAACAAGGCGTCGGTCAATCTTCAAACCCCATGCCGTCTCACGACATAAATCATCATACAGACTATATATCAGCCGAAGACATTGATGATGATGGTGATTATACCGGTTATGATCAAATGATTATGGAAAGCATGCACCAAAATCGCCATACTTATTATCATCAACCACAAGAACCAAACCAAACAGCCGAGGCATTTTATACCATGTTAGGGCAAGCCAGATTTCTTTGGTTCCTGAGTGGAAGCAGTAGCAACAAAAGCTTTGACTGGTTCAGAGGCTTTTTCAGGTTGTTTCTCAGATCGCTTCTCAGAATTCTTTTTACTGGAGTGACCGCGTTTGCGTTTATGGTCAAGCTTCTTTCCAGACGAAGAAGACGGTAAACAGACATCAGCAACAGGTTTGGACTGATCAGAAGTCTTCTTAGCAAAGGAGACACCTTGGCGCGTAGCCTGATAGGTCAGACTATGTGCCAAACGAACGGCGGCTTGCAGAGTGGTAGGGTTGGAAGACAACACATTCCCTTGAATGTTGGGTGCTAAACCCCAAATGTAACGCTCGATCTTCTTATATAGTGGTGTCACCATTGAAGAACATAAATGAGCCAGTTCATGGAATCTCTTGGTGTATCCAGCAATATCAGACCCATTCATGGTGAGTCCCCAGAATTCAACTTCTAAACGTTGAAGTTCTTCCCGCGGGCAGTATTCATCTCTCAATAGTTGTTTCAATTCTTCCCAAGGCATGGCGTGTGCTTGGTCCGTTCCGACGGTTTCGGCATGCGAATTCCACCATGAGAGAGCACCATCAATGAATGTGCAAGCAGCAAATTTGACCTTAGAGTGGTCGGGGCAGTTACTGATACGGAAAACAGATTCGGTCTTTTCGAACCAGCGAATGAGACCTACAGCACCTTCGGTACCTTTGAAATTGATAGGTTTACAACTCATGAAGTCCTTATAGGTACATCCACGGGCACCTGAAACGTTAGATTAAAACCTTGAAAACAATTCGGGGGAATTTAAATTTTCGGGTTCCAACATTTATCGAAGGTCTTACCACCAGCAGCACCTTCTCCAGGGCCTCCGGCGGCGCGATTCGCTTCATTAGCGGCGATGGCATCAGCAATACGTTGGGCAACTAAGGCCTTGACTTGTTCAGCGTTCATGTGTACAGGTGGAGGTGGATTGTTCCGGTTAAGCGGCGGGCGTCCTCGGCGTCCAGACATGTTTTTCTTAATTCACGAATGTAAACCAGAAATGTAATTAGACAATGTATATGTATAACAATATAAAGTCCACATATCTATAATGAACAACCATACATGCATAACAACCATAACATCCATACATCCATAAGAAGCTACAATGAAAGTAATACAACCACAGTTAATTAATATTCAAAAACATACATCATGACAAACATTACAATTTTAGTACGAACATACCATAACTGTTTCAAAAGTCGGAGGCGCAGCTCCATTTGCCAAAATACAACATAGTTTTCATACATTAACTAAACATGACACGAATGCATCACTAGGTAGTACCACTAGTACGGGCCTCTGGGAAATGGTGGTAATGGCGGCATGACGAACAGTCCGGCAACCTGGCTGAGTGAAGCCATAAACGTCTGGAATATCCTCATCGAATCCTCCATAGCCTGCATACGCATCTGGAGCATCTCCACAGTCAGCATCATGGTAGTGGTCGAATCGGAAACATCAGTGAAGTTTGTGTGCAGTGAATCCATAGCAAATCCGGTAGCAATGGCATGATCCTCAATAGAAGTCAGGCGTGTCTCAAGGGTCTGAACGGTATGATAAGACAGCAATGCACGAAGCTCAGCAATGACTCGACGGATGGCATCATCATGCCCAGACAAACGTGAATGAATGGAGAGGAGGTCAGGAAGTGGAACAGGGATACCCTCATAGATGGGTGCAGTACGAGCAGCAGCTGAGGCAGACGACTCTCCTACCTCATGAACAGATGAAACAAACGGTGGCACAGGGACAGATGAAACAGTAGGTGGCTCGGAAACGCACTGCCTTTTTGGGGCAGGCTCATCAACAGGGGCAGTGGGCATAGGGCGAGTGTGAATGACGGATTTCCTAGGTGTATGCTTAAGCCTATGACCACCTGGAGTGAAGCAGTAGAGACGGTGAGACGGTGCAGGGGTAGATGCAGGGTCAAGAACTCGTGCAGGAGGATGAGTCATAGAAGGGTCAGACACAGAAACAATAGGGTCAGGAACAGAGACAATGGGGTCAGGTACAGACATCACTGCGACAGGAGGGTAGAATGTAGCAGGAATAGTCTCCTCAGGGTCGTCCTCGTAGAACTCGTCGTCTGACGTGATAGGATCCCAGTTGTCCTTTGTAGCGTCCGGCTGCGTCGAGTAGTCAGGAAGAGGTGCAATCACAGGAGCAGTCTCGAGAACAGGAGAAGATGGCGTGTACTCCGGCGACCTAGGCACGTAATCCGGCGAAGACGGAGTGTAGTCTGGCTCTGGCTCGGAGTCAGAAGGTATCTCGACTATCTCTTTGTTTGCCATGCTGTGACATTTCCAAGTTATAACAATAATATATTTAATACTATGTAAGGCAATCAACTAAAAGAAACACATTAGTTTGCAAGTTGGCACACATACAAGGCAATGCATGAATGCACACACACACACAAATGAATGATGCAGAGCTTAGGTTATAGACTAGGTGCAGACCGATGCATCCTAATTCACTATAACCATGGCTCTGATACCACGTCTGTCACACCCCGAGAAAATGACTAAATGTGGGCATGTGACTGATTTGGCATCATGGTCATGGTTATGAATGATGACGTCTAATGAACATTTAATTAAACCATTTGTCTTCTGAAATTGTGAGTTTCAAACATTTAAATTAAACATCTAAAACGTGGCAGCGGAAATAGAGTAGTGGTTACACGTTAAGTTTTCCAAAAGACAAGTTATGAGATTTATAAACATAACTACCCTAAGGCGTAATGCGTCTAAATCTCCAAAATGAAATGCATGAACACACAGCAGGCAGACCATGATATGACAAGCAGGATCACAACAGAAAAACATGGAGTTGCAGTCTTTAATCACCTGAGAATTCAAGAATAAAAAGAGTCAACAGAATTGTTGGTGAGTTTCACAGGTTTAATGACACTGAACTGTTTGAAAATATGTTTGGAAAATGTGTTGTTTGTCTTGATATTAGCTTATTGACACTGTTGTTGTAAAGATCAAACATGAACCTTGAATTCAAAACTAACTGTTTACCCACTCCTGATGTTCTTCCCCAAGAACAACGAATGACAAGAATAACAAATGTACCCCTTGACTATAACCATGGAGTCATGACTGGAGCGACCAAGTCAGAGTAGGGTCGTCAACCCAAATAGATCTATTCACAAGCTATCGTTTCGAATGAACTAATTGAATCCAATTAATAGTGGGACTTAGGCATATAACATGAATCAATATGAATACACAAGTGTGGGGATATGAAAAGAACATGCAATCATTACGTCGTACAGTTATCATAATGTCAGACAGTTTGAAGTTGAAAAGCATTCATTGAATTCTCCCCCAAGTTAGAAAACTAAAAGGGGCCGTGAAGACTCACTTGTTTGAAGGTGGATGTCAGGTATGTTTGATTGAACTTAGCCTAGCAACGTCTACAAAGTAATGTTATGACGTATTAGGGTTTGGCTATCTAGAGTTAGTGAATACGTTACTCTATGTTCAAGGTTAAGTCTCGACTGGTTATTACCCAATGAAAGTGATGGAAATCCTAGGACTTATTTATTGTCAAATAAATAGTGTTGAAGTTGATGGAGTTTATTATTTATCTGAATAAATAAATAATGATTACGTTTGAAAAATAATTATTGAATAATATGGATTATTTTTCATTAAACGTTAGGAAAAATCGTACATATTTAATTCACTAAATATTTGTAAGATTTTGGACTTTTCGATTAATAAATATAATCTTCCTTTAATACGAATAAATGTTTCCACAATTATACAAAGTTATATCTTGGTAAAATTAAGCGTAGGTTCGTCCGGTGGTTAACCGGCTTCGCCAGTTTGACTGTTATGACGATGTTTTGTCATTTTGAGTTTTCTAATATACTTAGGATTTGTTAGTGGACTTGTCCTAATATGTTTTAGGGTTTTGAGTTGCCAAATTAATTATGGGAAGTTTAACTTGTAAAATCCGACGTTTTCGAGTAACCGAAAGTTATAGTTTTTGTCCGGTTTGTTTATAAAACATGTTTTTCTTCATTCGAACTTTATAGAGTATTTTTATATGCCAAAACTAACATGTTTCATGTTTTGAACTAGACCCAATTTTCAATTGGAAATAAATTGCAATTTTTATCGAAGCGTCGTAATTAAGATATTTAACCATTTTGTTTCCAAGTGTTTGACATCTCGAATTATTTAGTATGTTTAGTAAAACACCTTTGGCATCCCTAGAAATACATTACAAGTCCTAAGTGGTCATAACTTGTCAAAAGTCTTAAACTTAATCTTTCATAAAAATAAGTGGTATTTTTGTCATAAAAATTCCATGTTCTATTTTCTTGAAGTTTCATGTTCAAATCCTTGGTAAACACCTTTATGACTCAAAATCATCCTTTTGTGAACTTGGGTTTTGGTTTGGAGTCAAATACAAGTGTTTTGGAGACTTAGAAAAATATATATTTTTCTGCATGACAGCAGTTTTATGACACGCAGGAATAAGTGTCATCCCTGTTCAGTGTTTTTGTTCATATGGTTCACAGATGACAGCAGATTTATGACACGCAGAATGTGTGTCATCTCTGCCCAGTTTTTATAAAACTTATATTTTTCATAAAAATTCGATTTTTAACACTTTGTATGTCCATTTCTCACCAAGATAAGTGTTCCAAACTATATTTAACATACATGAACCAATATTTTCCAACCTTGGTCATTTAAAGGGATTTCTTTTAACAAAATACAAGTTATATACATATTTTGGTCAAATAATCTTTTAAACATGTCTAGTTTCCATCACAAACACATAACCATACTAACATTTATTTTTGTTAGTAATTCATACAACAACCAAATCAAGACTTAATCATGAATCATGACATGTGACATATAGAAATGAAAGATTTAGTGAGAAATAATCAAAGAAGGTAAGTTCTCCTCACTTAAAGCTTTCCGGATCGGTAATGACGTTAATGGGTTGTTGAACTAGCTTCCAAGTTTAGCTCCAAACCCAACCTTGATCTTGAATGTGAAAGAATGGTGATGAGAGTTCAGGATTTGCCAGGTTGAAAGAGCAAAGATTAGATGAGAAATGAAAGATAAGAAGCCTTGGTGAAGAAATGATTTACCTTGAACAAAGAAGGTTTTAGAAGCTAGGAAAAGATGATTGATGGTGAAATGGTGGTGGTGGTGGCGGTTCTTAGAAAGCCGAGAGAAAGAGAGAGAGATTGAGGGAAAAGTGTGTGTTGTTGTTTCTTGAAGTTGTGAGAAATGGAATGAAAGGTTTAAGTGTTTAAAAGGGATAGTTAAGTGGTGGTGTGTGGTCTCGGTTGTATGTGAACCGAAAGGAGGTGGTGGTTCGGTTGTGTTCAAACCGAAATCAAGAAGGAGAAAGAGGAGGTTACAAGTTCTTGAGTTCCTTGTACTTGTGGCCTTGAAAATTGTAGCAAGGAGTGTGTTAGTGGGTGTCTTAGGCCGGCCAAGGATGGGACAAAGGAGGAGAGTAGGGTGGCTCATGGGGAACATGCTTGTTGGGTGTGTAAGTGGTTAGAGCCATTACCCAAAGGTTCTTGTGTTTGAAGTGTACTCTACCCACACTTTTGTTTAGTATCTAGATGACACAACTAAACAAGGTTTTAGGTTGGTTTGGTTAGGATTAAAACCGAATGGGGAGAGGGAGAGAACCGGTTACGAGAAAAGAAAGAAAAAGGGAAAAGGGAGGGTTCGAACTCGGGTCCGAGAGAAGAGAGAGGAACATTGGGCTTCGGCCCAAGAGAAAAGGAAGAAGAAGCGGGCCGGGCCGGGCTGGGCCTGTGGGCCGAGAAGAAAAAGAAACGGGCCGGAAGGGGGGTTTGGGCCGAGGAAAGAAAAGAAAAGAAAAGAAGTTGGGCCGTAGGCCCATTGGGCCTTCTGGGCCGAACCGGGTCTCGAGTCGGGTCGGGTTGAGCCCGGTTTGGTCCTACGAGTCCAATGTGACTTTGTTTGGGCGAAAACGATATCCGGAATGAAAAATGGGTTTTTTGACGTAAAACGAGTAATCGTAACAATAAAATATTGTTTAATACGGACGTTTACGGATAATTGGAATGTCACTCGTCATGATTTGGTGTCTATGTTGTTATGCACTAATGATGTACTTCAAATTGGAATTAAAATGTTTGCTCGACGTGAGCGGGTTTCGTTTAAATGTATGACGAGATTTGTTTGACGGAAATAAATAGTTTGAAGGAAAAATAAATGGTTTTGAAGTTGGATAAGTTTTAGAATTAAAACCAAAGTATTGTTGGACTAGAATGGTCGTTTGCATAAACGACGTGTTTGAAATACGTTTGTCAAACGTAAAAGTTTAGAAAATATAAACTAGTCATTTTATATTTAGATTTCACAAAACACTGTTTATGAATTTTCTTGTTATTGAAGTTCCATTTTTGAATAGTGGTGGAACTTTGGTTGATTTCCATTACGGGTAATTGTTGTCGGACCTAGATTGTCTACGTTCGCACGTAAAGGCATCTAATTTAAACAAATTAGCCTAATGCACATAGAATTTCAGTTAATTGCACATAATTAATATATTAAAATATACCTGGAAAATATGGGTTGTCACATACTCCCCCGGTTAGAGAAATTTCGTCCCGAAATTTAGTCTTGACCACCAGGGTTGTTAGCATTGGCAAAGAGGTGTGGATATTTCTCACGCATTTGATCTTCCCGTTCCCATGTATATTCTGGACCTCGGTGTGAATTCCAACGAATTTTTACGATGGGAATGCGACTTCTCTTCAACCGCTTGATTTCACGATCACAGATTTCAGCAGGGGTCTCGATGAAATGTAAACGATCGTCAACCTCGATTTCATCCAGGGGAATGACCACAGATTCATCAGACAAACACTTCTTCAAGTTACTGACGTGGAACACGTCATGAACTCTACTCAGTTCGGGGGGTAACTGAAGACGGTATGCTACTGGTCCAATTTCCTCGATGATTTTAAAAGGACCAATGTAGCGAGGGTTAAGCTTTCCACGTTTACCGAAACGAATAACACCTTTCCAAGGTGCTACTTTAAGCATGACACGATCTCCTTTGAAGAACTTCAATGGTTTGCGTCGATTATCAGCGTAGCTCTTCTGTCGGTCGCGGGCAGCTCTCAATCGATTGTGAATCTGAGTGATCTTTTCGGAGGTTTCATGTACCAGTTCGGGACCGGTGAGTTGGATGTCACCAACTTCAGTCCAACAAAGTGGTGAACGGCATTTTCTTCCGTACAAAGCTTCGAAGGGGGCGGCTTGAATACTGGTATGATAGCTGTTGTTATAAGAAAACTCAGCTAAAGGTAGATGTTCATCCCAACTGTTACCAAAGTCAATGATACAAGCACGAAGCATGTCTTCAAGAGTCTGGATAGTTCTCTCACTTTGGCCATCAGTTTGGGGGTGATAAGCTGTACTCATATCAAGGCGAGTACCCAAAGCTTTCTGAAGGGTTTGCCAAAATCGGGCGGTGAAACGGCTATCTCGATCTGAGATAATAGAAATAGGTACTCCATGACGAGATATAATTTCCTTCATGTAAATCTTGGCAAGTTGTTCAGTGGTGTACGATTCCTGAATGGGCAGGAAGTGAGCGGATTTGGTTAGACGGTCGACAATAACCCAGATGGCATCGTTTCTGGCTCGAGTCTTTGGCAACTTGGTAATGAAGTCCATGGAAATTCCTTCCCATTTCCACTCTGGGATTATGGGTTGAACGAGTAAACCGGAAGGTTTTTGATTTTCAGCTTTGACCTTCGCGCAAGTCAAACACTTACCAACGTATGTGGCGACTTCAGCCTTCATGTTAGGCAACCAATACAACTCTTTCAAACCATGGTACATCTTATCTGAACCAGGGTGGATTGAATACCTAGACTTATGAGCTTCATCTAAGACCAATTTCTTCACTGAACCGAAATTGGGCAACCACAGTCTTTCCATGAAATAATAAGCTTCATCCGACTTCTTGACTAATTGCTTTTCCATTCCACGTAAGCCTTCATTAGGGATATTTTCATTTTTGAGGGCTTCGACCTGGGCTTCACGGACAAGAGAGGTGAGATTGGATTGAATAGTTAATGTAAGAGCGCGAACACGGAGAGGTTTCACTCGGTCCTTTCTGCTCAATGCGTCGGCGACGACATTAGCTTTGCCTGGGTGGTAACGGATTTCACAATCATAATCGTTTAATAACTCAATCCAACGTCGTTGTCTCATGTTCAACTCTTTCTGATTGAATATATGTTGAAGACTCTTATGATCGGTGTAAAGTGTGCACTTCGTACCGTATAGGTAATGTCTCCAAATCTTCAGAGCGAAAACAACGGCTCCAAGCTCAAGGTCGTGAGTCGAGTAATTCCTTTCGTGTATTTTCAATTGTCGTGAGGCATAAGCAATGACCTTGTCTCGTTGCATAAGTACACATCCTAGGCCCTGTCGGGATGCGTCACAGTATACCACAAAATCATTTGTTCCTTCAGGCAAGGACAAAATGGGTGCGTCACACAACTTTTGCTTCAACAACTGAAAGGCGATTTCGGCTTTAGAATTCCAGACAAATTTCTTGTCCTTCTGGGTGAGAGCAGTCAGAGGCTGGGCTATCTTTGAAAAGTTCTCGATAAATCTTCGATAATAGCCAGCGAGTCCTAAAAATTGACGAATTTCAGTCGGAGTAGTGAGCGCACTCCAATCTTTAATTGCTTCAATCTTGGAAGGGTCGACATGAATTCCTTTCTCATTAACAACATGACCCAAGAATTGTACTTCTCGAAGCCAGAAGTCACACTTTGAGAACTTCGCGTACAACTTCTCATTCTTGAGTAATTCCAAGATAAGTTTTAAGTGTTGCTCATGTTCCTCTTTACTACGGGAGTAGATCAAGATTTCGTCTATGAACACAATCACAAACTTGTCTAAGTATGGCTTACACACACGGTTCATCAAGTCCATGAATACGGCGGGCGCGTTTGTTAAGCCAAATGGCATCACTAGAAACTCATAGTGACCATAACGGGTTCTAAAAGCAGTCTTGGCAACATCTTCTTCACGAACTCTTAACTGGTGATATCCGGATCGTAGGTCGATCTTTGAATAATAGCTTGATCCTTGAAGTTGATCGAACAGGTCGTCGATCCTTGGTAGTGGATAACGATTCTTCACAGTCAATTTGTTTAGCTCGCGATAGTCGATGCACATGCGAAATGATCCATCCTTCTTTTTGACGAAAAGAACAGGTGCACCCCAAGGGGAGCAACTGGGTCGAATGAATCCTTTATCCAATAGTTCTTGCAACTGGTTGGATAATTCCTGCATTTCAGAAGGGGCGAGACGATAGGGAGAACGGGCTACAGGAGCAGCACCTGGAACAAGGTCGATTTGAAATTCTACTTGTCTGGCTGGCGGCAGTCCTGGCAAGTCTTCAGGAAATACTTCAGGAAAATCACGGGCGATTGGGACATCCTTCAGTGCTTTCTCCTTGGATTCTTTACCAACGACGTGTGCTAGAATGGAATGATAACCCTTACGAAGATATCGGCGTGTCTTCATACAGGATATGATATCTAGCTTGGTTCCACTCTTTTCTCCTTGGAGGGTTAGAGTTTCGCCATTTTCCAGCGGGATTTTGACTTGTTTAAGATGACAGATAATTTCCGCGCGATTCTTCGATAACCAGTCCATGCCAATTACGACATCAAAACTTCCCAATTCGACGGGCAGTAAGTCAATGCTAAACAGATGATCGGAAAGGTGCAGGGAACAATCTTGGAAAACCTTGTCAGTTTCAATTAGACTACCATCTGCTAGTTCTACGGTGTACTTAGTGTCTAAGGCACATGGATTGCTTTTAAGTAAAGGGCAAAAATCGGTAGACACAAAGCTTTTCTCCGCACCGGTATCAAACAAAACAGAGGCATAATTATTGTTAAGGATGAACGTACCGGTGACAGTATTTGGGTCCTGTCGGGCTTCTCCAGCGTTCATCACAAAAGCTCTTCCACGGGCCGTTCCAACAGCTTGATTCTTCTTTGGGCATTGGTTCTTCATGTGTCCAACAGCTCCACAACCATAGCAGGTGCGGGATGGACAGTCTCTGGCAATGTGACCTTTGGTTTTACAGTTGTTGCAGTAGACATTACCGCAATCCAGCGTATGATGAAGGTTACACTTTGGGCACAGAGGTTGATTCCCTGTGTAGCCAGATTTCTTTGGTTCCTGAGTGGAAGCAGTAGCAACAAAAGCTTTGACTGGTTCAGAGGCTTTTTCAGGTTGTTTCTCAGATCGCTTCTCAGAATTCTTTTTACTGGAGTGACCGCGTTTGCGTTTATGGTCAAGCTTCTTTCCAGACGAAGAAGACGGTAAACAGACATCAGCAACAGGTTTGGACTGATCAGAAGTCTTCTTAGCAAAGGAGACACCTTGGCGCGTAGCCTGATAGGTCAGACTATGTGCCAAACGAACGGCGGCTTGCAGAGTGGTAGGGTTGGAAGACAACACATTCCCTTGAATGTTGGGTGCTAAACCCCAAATGTAACGCTCGATCTTCTTATATAGTGGTGTCACCATTGAAGAACATAAATGAGCCAGTTCATGGAATCTCTTGGTGTATCCAGCAATATCAGACCCATTCATGGTGAGTCCCCAGAATTCAACTTCTAAACGTTGAAGTTCTTCCCGCGGGCAGTATTCATCTCTCAATAGTTGTTTCAATTCTTCCCAAGGCATGGCGTGTGCTTGGTCCGTTCCGACGGTTTCGGCATGCGAATTCCACCATGAGAGAGCACCATCAATGAATGTGCAAGCAGCAAATTTGACCTTAGAGTGGTCGGAGCAGTTACTGATACGGAAAACAGATTCGGTCTTTTCGAACCAGCGAATGAGACCTACAGCACCTTCGGTACCTTTGAAATTGATAGGTTTACAACTCATGAAGTCCTTATAGGTACATCCACGGGCACCTGAAACGTTAGATTAAAACCTTGAAAACAATTCGGGGGAATTTAAATTTTCGGGTTCCAACATTTATCGAAGGTCTTACCACCAGCAGCACCTTCTCCAGGGCCTCCGGCGGCGCGATTCGCTTCATTAGCGGCGATGGCATCAGCAATACGTTGGGCAACTAAGGCCTCGACTTGTTCAGCGTTCATGTGTACAGGTGGAGGTGGATTGTTCCGGTTAAGCGGCGGGCGTCCTCGGCGTCCAGACATGTTTTTCTTAATTCACGAATGTAAACCAGAAATGTAATTAGACAATGTATATGTATAACAATATAAAGTCCACATATCTATAATGAACAACCATACATGCATAACAACCATAACATCCATACATCCATAAGAAGCTACAATGAAAGTAATACAACCACAGTTAATTAATATTCAAAAACATACATCATGACAAACATTACAATTTTAGTACGAACATACCATAACTGTTTCAAAAGTCGGAGGCGCAGCTCCATTTGCCAAAATACAACATAGTTTTCATACATTAACTAAACATGACACGAATGCATCACTAGGTAGTACCACTAGTACGGGCCTCTGGGAAATGGTGGTAATGGCGGCATGACGAACAGTCCGGCAACCTGGCTGAGTGAAGCCATAAACGTCTGGAATATCCTCATCGAATCCTCCATAGCCTGCATACGCATCTGGAGCATCTCCACAGTCAGCATCATGGTAGTGGTCGAATCGGAAACATCAGTGAAGTTTGCGTGCAGTGAATCCATAGCAAATCCGGTAGCAATGGCATGATCCTCAATAGAAGTCAGGCGTGTCTCAAGGGTCTGAACGGTATGATAAGACAGCAATGCACGAAGCTCAGCAATGACTCGACGGATGGCATCATCATGCCCAGACAAACGTGAATGAATGGAGAGGAGGTCAGGAAGTGGAACAGGGATACCCTCATAGATGGGTGCAGTACGAGCAGCAGCTGAGGCAGACGACTCTCCTACCTCATGAACAGATGAAACAAACGGTGGCACAGGGACAGATGAAACAGTAGGTGGCTCGGAAACGCACTGCCTTTTTGGGGCAGGCTCATCAACAGGGGCAGTGGGCATAGGGCGAGTGTGAATGACGGATTTCCTAGGTGTATGCTTAAGCCTATGACCACCTGGAGTGAAGCAGTAGAGACGGTGAGACGGTGCAGGGGTAGATGCAGGGTCAAGAACTCGTGCAGGAGGATGAGTCATAGAAGGGTCAGACACAGAAACAATAGGGTCAGGAACAGAGACAATGGGGTCAGGTACAGACATCACTGCGACAGGAGGGTAGAATGTAGCAGGAATAGTCTCCTCAGGGTCGTCCTCGTAGAACTCGTCGTCTGACGTGATAGGATCCCAGTTGTCCTTTGTAGCGTCCGGCTGCGTCGAGTAGTCAGGAAGAGGTGCAATCACAGGAGCAGTCTCGAGAACAGGAGAAGATGGCGTGTACTCCGGCGACCTAGGCACGTAATCCGGCGAAGACGGAGTGTAGTCTGGCTCTGGCTCGGAGTCAGAAGGTATCTCGACTATCTCTTTGTTTGCCATGCTGTGACATTTCCAAGTTATAACAATAATATATTTAATACTATGTAAGGCAATCAACTAAAAGAAACACATTAGTTTGCAAGTTGGCACACATACAAGGCAATGCATGAATGCACACACACACACAAATGAATGATGCAGAGCTTAGGTTATAGACTAGGTGCAGACCGATGCATCCTAATTCACTATAACCATGGCTCTGATACCACGTCTGTCACACCCCGAGAAAATGACTAAATGTGGGCATGTGACTGATTTGGCATCATGGTCATGGTTATGAATGATGACGTCTAATGAACATTTAATTAAACCATTTGTCTTCTGAAATTGTGAGTTTCAAACATTTAAATTAAACATCTAAAACGTGGCAGCGGAAATAGAGTAGTGGTTACACGTTAAGTTTTCCAAAAGACAAGTTATGAGATTTATAAACATAACTACCCTAAGGCGTAATGCGTCTAAATCTCCAAAATGAAATGCATGAACACACAGCAGGCAGACCATGATATGACAAGCAGGATCACAACAGAAAAACATGGAGTTGCAGTCTTTAATCACCTGAGAATTCAAGAATAAAAAGAGTCAACAGAATTGTTGGTGAGTTTCACAGGTTTAATGACACTGAACTGTTTGAAAATATGTTTGGAAAATGTGTTGTTTGTCTTGATATTAGCTTGTTGACACTGTTGTTGTAAAGATCAAACATAAACCTTGAATTCAAAACTAACTGTTTACCCACTCCTGATGTTCTTCCCCAAGAACACCGAATGACAAGAATAACAAATGTACCCCTTGACTATAACCATGGAGTCATGACTGGAGCGACCAAGTCAGAGTAGGGTCGTCAACCCAAATAGATCTATTCACAAGCTATCGTTTCGAATGAACTAATTGAATCCAATTAATAGTGGGACTTAGGCATATAACATGAATCAACATGAATACACAAGTGTGGGGATATGAAAAGAACATGCAATCATTACGTCGTACAGTTATCATAATGTCAGACAGTTTGAAGTTGAAAAGCATTCATTGAATTCTCCCCCAAGTTAGAAAACAGAAAAGTAAAAGGGGCCGTGAAGACTCACTTGTTTGAAGGTGGATGTCAGGTATGTTTGATTGAACTTAGCCTAGCAACGTCTACAAAGTAATGTTATGACGTATTAGGGTTTGGCTATCTAGAGTTAGTGAATACGTTACTCTATGTTCAAGGTTAAGTCTCGACTGGTTATTACCCAATGAAAGTGATGGAAATCCTAGGACTTATTTATTGTCAAATAAATAGTGTTGAAGTTGATGGAGTTTATTATTTATCTGAATAAATAAATAATGATTACGTTTGAAAAATAATTATTGAATAATATGGATTATTTTTCATTAAACGTTAGAAAAAATCGTAAATATTTAATTCACTAAATATTTGTAAGATTTTGGACTTTTCGATTAATAAATATAATCTTCCTTTAATACGAATAAATGTTTCCACAATTATACAAAGTTATATCTTGGTAAAATTAAGCGTAGGTTCGTCCGGTGGTTAACCGGCTTCGCCAGTTTGACTGTTATGACGATGTTTTGTCATTTTGAGTTTTCTAATATACTTAGGATTTGTTAGTGGACTTGTCCTAATATGTTTTAGGGTTTTGAGTTGCCAAATTAATTATTGGAAGTTTAACTTGTAAAATCCGACGTTTTCGAGTAACCGAAAGTTATAGTTTTTGTCCGGTTTGTTTATAAAACATGTTTTTCTTCATTCGAACTTTATAGAGTATTTTTATATGTCAAAACTAACATGTTTCATGTTTTGAACTAGACCCAATTTTCAATTGGAAATAAATTGCAATTTTTATCGAAGCGTCGTAATTAAGATATTTAACCATTTTGTTTCCAAGTGTTTGACATCTCGAATTATTTAGTATGTTTAGTAAAACACCTTTGGCATCCCTAGAAATACATTACAAGTCCTAAGTGGTCATAACTTGTCAAAAGTCTTAAACTTAATCTTTCATAAAAATAAGTGGTATTTTTGTCATAAAAATTCCATGTTCTATTTTCTTGAAGTTTCATGTTCAAATCCTTGGTAAACACCTTTATGACTCAAAATCATCCTTTTGTGAACTTGGGTTTTGGTTTGGAGTCAAATACAAGTGTTTTGGAGACTTAGAAAAATATATATTTTTCTGCATGACAGCAGTTTTATGACACGCAGGAATAAGTGTCATCCCTGTTCAGTGTTTTTGTTCATATGGTTCACAGATGACAGCAGATTTATGACACGCAGAATGTGTGTCATCTCTGCCCAGTTTTTATAAAACTTATATTTTTCATAAAAATTCGATTTTTAACACTTTGTATGTCCATTTCTCACCAAGATAAGTGTTCCAAACTATATTTAACATACATGAACCAATATTTTCCAACCTTGGTCATTTAAAGGGATTTCTTTTAACAAAATACAAGTTATATACATATTTTGGTCAAATAATCTTTTAAACATGTCTAGTTTCCATCACAAACACATAACCATACTAACATTTATTTTTGTTAGTAATTCATACAACAACCAAATCAAGACTTAATCATGAATCATGACATGTGACATATAGAAATGAAAGATTTAGTGAGAAATAATCAAAGAAGGTAAGTTCTCCTCACTTAAAGCTTTCCGGATCGGTAATGACGTTAATGGGTTGTTGAACTAGCTTCCAAGTTTAGCTCCAAACCCAACCTTGGTCTTGAACAAAGAAGGTTTGTAGAAGCTAGGAAACAAGATGATTGATGGTGAAATGGTGGTGGTGGTGGCGGTTCTTAGAAAGCCGAGAGAAAGAGAGAGAGATTGAGGGAAAAGTGTGTGTTGTTGTTTCTTGAAGTTGTGAGAAATGGAATGAAAGGTTTAAGTGTTTAAAAGGGATAGTTAAGTGGTGGTGTGTGGTCTCGGTTGTATGTGAACCGAAAGGAGGTGGTGGTTCGGTTGTGTTCAAACCGAAATCAAGAAGGAGAAAGAGGAGGTTACAAGTTCTTGAGTTCCTTGTACTTGTGGCCTTGAAAATTGTAGCAAGGAGTGTGTTAGTGGGTGTCTTAGGCCGGCCAAGGATGGGACAAAGGAGGAGAGTAGGGTGGCTCATGGGGAACATGCTTGTTGGGTGTGTAAGTGGTTAGAGCCATTACCCAAAGGTTCTTGTGTTTGAAGTGTACTCTACCCACACTTTTGTTTAGTATCTAGATGACACAACTAAACAAGGTTTTAGGTTGGTTTGGTTAGGATTAAAACCGAATGGGGAGAGGGAGAGAACCGGTTACGAGAAAAGAAAGAAAAAGGGAAAAGGGAGGGTTCGAACTCGGGTCCGAGAGAAGAGAGAGGAACATTGGGCTTCGGCCCAAGAGAAAAGGAAGAAGAAGCGGGCCGGGCCGGGCTGGGCCTGTGGGCCGAGAAGAAAAAGAAACGGGCCGGAAGGGGGGTTTGGGCCGAGGAAAGAAAAGAAAAGAAAAGAAGTTGGGCCGTAGGCCCATTGGGCCTTCTGGGCCGAACCGGGTCTCGAGTCGGGTCGGGTTGAGTCCGGTTTGGTCCTACGAGTCCAATGTGACTTTGTTTGGGCGAAAACGATATCCGGAATGAAAAATGGGTTTTTTGACGTAAAACGAGTAATCGTAACAATAAAATATTGTTTAATACGGACGTTTACGGATAATTGGAATGTCACTCGTCATGATTTGGTGTCTATGTTGTTATGCACTAATGATGTACTTCAAATTGGAATTAAAATGTTTGCTCGACGTGAGCGGTTTCGTTTAAATGTATGACGAGATTTGTTTGACGGAAATAAATAGTTTGAAGGAAAAATAAATGGTTTTGAAGTTGGATAAGTTTTAGAATTAAAACCAAAGTATTGTTGGACTAGAATGGTCGTTTGCATAAACGACGTGTTTGAAATACGTTTGTCAAACGTAAAAGTTTAGAAAATATAAACTAGTCATTTTATATTTAGATTTCACAAAACACTGTTTATGAATTTTCTTGTTATTGAAGTTCCATTTTGGAATAGTGGTGGAACTTTGGTTGATTTCCATTACGGGTAATTGTTGTCGGACCTAGATTGTCTACGTTCGCACGTAAAGGCATCTAATTTAAACAAATTAGCCTAATGCACATAGAATTTCAGTTAATTGCACATAATTAATATATTAAAATATACCTGGAAAATATGGGTTGTCACATTTCCCCACTGTTTACCAAGGAACTCCATATACTCCAACATCTAAAAGACCTAATGGTTATGGGAATACACATCATTGGGTAAAAAGAAGCATCTTTTGGGAACTACCTTATTGGCGTAAGTTGCTGATACGACATAACCTTGATGTGATGCATATCGAGAAGAATGTATTTGAGAATTTGTTTCACATGATAATGGACAGCAAGAAATCAAAAGACAATATAAAGGCAAGGCAAGACCTTGAGCTTATCTGTGATCGGCCACTTCTAAACCCCATACATGGAGTCAATGGTAAAATGACCAAAAATAGGGGGGTTACACATTGCAAAAAAAAGATGTTAAAAAAGTATGTGAATGGTTAAAAAAGATTAAATTTCCTGATGGATATGCTTCAAACATAGGGAACTGTGTAAACATCCAAGATAACAGTTTTCATCCTTTCAAAAGCCATGATTGTCATGTGTTTATGCAACGATTACTTCCGATTGCTATTAGAGGGTTCATTTCAAAAGATGTATATGAGGCTGTAACTGAGCTGTGCATGTTCTTTCGAGTCTTATGCTCGAAGACATTGCATCTAGACGACTTGTCTAAAATGAAGGAAACTATAGTTCAAACCATATGCAAGTTGGAGAGAATATTTCCTCCTAGTTTTTTTGATTCTATGGAACACTTGATTATACATCTAGTAGATGAAGCTATTCTTGGTGGTCCAGTGCAATACAGGTGGATGTATCAATATGAGAGGTAATCTTATAAATTAAAGTTTATTTTTTTTTCAAAATTATATAATTTTAACACATTTCCGATAATTTATAAATGTAGGAAACTTGGCTTGATAAAAAGAAGAATAAGAAACAAAGCAAGGGTTGAGGGTTCAATTGTCAGGGAACATTTAATGAATGAACTCGCTACCTATTGTTCTCTATACTTTGACCCAAAGATTGAGACACGCCATAATCGAGAGCCACGAAATTTTGCACCGCAACATAAAATCTCTATGAGTGGAGGCTCTGAACTAAGTGTGTTTGTCATTCAGTCGAGAAGATTATATGAAAAGGGTGGTAAGAGAAGACTCCTTACTCATGAAGAACATAACAAGGCACACACATATATTTTACTAAACTGTGCGGAAGTAACCCCTTACGTCATAGAGTTCGATGAAGTCTCGCCACAAATGTATCCAAATGACCCAGTTGCTTGTCTCAGGGATAAGTACTTTGCTCAATGGTTTGAGAACCGCGTAAGTAAAACCAAATGATAGTACTGGTTATTTTTGGTACATCATTAGTTAACAGAATGCATGTGCATTTTTTGATGTAGGTAATGATGGGCTCATTTGATGGAAGTTGTAAACACTTGGAAGTTTTAGCAAGGAAACCATCACTGTACGCTCAATCTCACAAAGGGTACTTTGTAAATGGTTATAAGTTTCATACGCAAGAACATGGTAAAGGAGGTGTGACGAATAACTGTGGGGTATGCGTGAGAGGGGAGATGTACAATGCAGAAGAGTCCGACTACTACGGCTTATTGGAGGAAATACTCGAGCTTGAGTATTTTGGCAGCGGGCGCTCAACTGTTGTGTTGTTCAATTGCATTTGGTTTGATAATAATCGAGGTGTTATAGTTAACAAAAATAAGTTGGTTGATGTCAAACCTAAGTCTCGACTTCAAACTAACGACCCGTTTGTCTTGGCATCACAAGCGGAACAAGTGTTTTATGCACCATATCCTATCGGGAAAAGCAATTTAAAAGATCTATGGGCGGTTGTGAAGACAAAACCAAGAGGGGTATATGAAGTAACATGTCCTGAAAGCGAAGATGCGAATGATAGGAACCCAAATACAAATGGGTTCCTTCAGTTTGATGAACGATTTGAACCCCCGGATGAAGTAACTAGTAGTGAACGCTTATTCCTAGTCACAAATACTAATGCGAACGAGCTAATAACGGATTTGGAAGATGAAGAAATTGAAGATGAGCAAATTG
This sequence comes from Deinandra increscens subsp. villosa, assembly GCA_039602395.1. Lineage (NCBI taxonomy): Eukaryota > Viridiplantae > Streptophyta > Magnoliopsida > Asterales > Asteraceae > Deinandra > Deinandra increscens. Next base: position 20,304 of record JBCNJP010000434.1, read on the forward strand.
AAGAAGAAGAATTTGTAGATGAAGAAGATACAGACGACGATGAAAATGAAATGGATTTTTCAGACCACTCTTCAGATGATGATGATTGTTAGATGAAATGGTTTATAATGCTCCTAGTTATTCATAGTTAGTATGTTTGTTTGATTTAGCCTTATCTATTTGATAGTAGGTTTGTATGTCTGTTTTTGTCTTATAGCAGGATGAGTTTCAACAACTTTAAAACTTTAGATTATAGGCCCATTAGTTGCTGATTATATAAGTGGATCTGACACTCATATTTTCCTTAATAAGCTGCCTTCTATAATTTGATTTTTGACCATTTAACTGACAACTACTGTGCATCAACCTAATGCATTAACTTATCAAACTTTGAACGACAATTAACAACATTGCCTAAGACGCTAAATCGTAATGGCGTTATATATGGCCTGTGTCATTAAAGGATTCCAATCTCCAACTTTAGATGTTCCAGTTGATTTACTTGCCTATTTTTTGTACCTTTTAGGTGCACGAATTGGAAGCTCGTGTCAAAAATATGGAAAGTCAACTAGCTCAAGTTATGGAAAAGGAACGAGAAGCACGAGATCAAGAACAAGCAAAATTTACAAAAATATTGCAACAACAAATGGCCGCGTTTATGAGACAATTTGGTCAAGCTCATGGTAATCAACCCTCTAGTTAAAGAAATATTGTTTTTTATGGTTACGATTTTAGTTTTGAGCTTAATGATTAAGACATTAGTTTTTGGGTTATGTTTAAACATATCATGTGCCTAATGTTTAAGACGTTAGTTTTTGGTTTTATAATTTGTAATGGATATTTTTTTGTTTATGGTTTATCATGTGGTTGAACTTGTTTTTTTTTTTTGTCTAGAAATATTTATTGGTTTTGGAATTATATATTTATATTCTTATTGTTTTTTTAAATATGCAAACATTTATTTTTAAATTATTTAAAAAAAATAAAACTACTCCTCGGAAAATCGATGGAAAGGAAATTGTCAAAAACAAATTATTATCCTCGGAAGATGGACAGAAAATTTAAAATAAAAAATGATAAATTTCCCTTGGAAAATCGTCGCAAAATATATAAAGTAAATAAATGTATTCTCCTCGGAAAATCATCGGAAAATTTAGTCGGAAAGTGGTCGGTAACTTTTCCTACGAGTGTTTTTCCTACCAGGGTAGATTTCCTCGGAAACTTGTCGGTATTGGTCTTTTCCAAGCAATTTCCGACCAAATAATGCATAGGAAAAGTCCAAGTTTTCTAGTAGTGCTAGCAAGGGCAGATTAGATGGGCAAGCTATCAGGAAAGACTCGGTAGTAGACTGGCATAGTTACAGATAAGATCTAGTTATAGATTATGTTGTTATCTTCCTTACTGTTGTAACTTGGTATATATATATAAATGAAAAGTTTTTAATTTTCGCTGCTTAGTTATATCTGTTGTACCATGTGTTCATGAGTAAATCCGATAAGTGACCCCTCCTGGAGCCAAGACTGGGAGTGGGCGTCACAGTTTTGTTCAAGGCTAGTGTAAATGGTGACCATGGCTGGAACTCTAGAGGCACATGGGGTTTTTTTTAGAACACTTTCGGATCTAAAGGGACTTGTTATTTTAATTAGTGATTATAAATGGGGGTTGATGGGCCTTGGTGGATGAGATGAATTTTGGTTCTACGGTCCCGATGAAAAAAATAATAATAATAAAAGAGAGGATGGTTTCGTGAGGATTGGATCAAGACTTGAAGGCACCACATGCTGCAGTGATTATTGGAATGGGCAGTTTTTTTTTTTTGTGTTGGGTGCTTACCCTCGAATAGCATGATGTTCGGTAAGATTTGGGGGTATCGTTCCCGTCATTTTTTTAGGGTTTGGGTGGGAACTGTGGTGTGAAAGGGAGGAATGAAAACGCAGGTGGGGGTGGGGACTTTATGTTCTCACAAATGTCGTTAAAGAGAAGCGAAATTACTATTATGCCCTTCCCTTTAATTCCAAATGTCTAGTTAATGTCAAAACTTAACAGGGGTTAGTGAACAGGGACTTACGATGTTACAATTGTACCAACCATGGGGACCTTTTTTATAATTTCAAAACCCTGAGGACCTCTTTCATTACTTTGCGAAATCACAGGGACCTCTGATGTAGTTTACTCTTTTAAATATATGTTATTTCTTATTTCACAAATGGTTGATGACATCTAATCAATAAATCTTCATAAAAATTATTTATAATAATTTGTATTTATTCAATCTCATGTAATACATGAGTTCTAATCCAGTGTGTAATATAGTAAGCTAAAAACTAAATCTTCCAAAAATTTTCATTTATACATGAGTATGTTTTTTGTGAATTAATAGTTTAAGTGAATCAAGTATTACACTAGAATAGGGGAATGGATGTTACTAATTTTAGAGCAATCAAGGCCATTATAATGTAATTAGATATTTTTAAGATCAAATATGAAGCTAGAATAAATCTTGAAATAAGGTAGAAGGTGTGGAATGTACATTCACTCAAGAATGATCTAACCTCAAAACGAGATAAGCTTGGTAGTTCAAATTGGCGAAGCCCAATGAGGCCCTAGAAATATGCGAGAAGTGCGACGTAACATTGCTCATGATTTTAGGGGGCTAACATTATATATATATATATATATATATATATATATATATATATATATATATATATATATATAGGGTTAGGTTCAAATGAGAACTTTTTCTTTTGAGAACTTTTGAGAACTAAATCTCAACCACTAATTTCAGGTGGGGACCATTATAATTCATGGGGGGTTTTTTCATATATATAAACTAGTGGCTTAGAATGGTTCATTTTTGTTCTCAAACCCAATTGGTTCTCAAATGATTCTCTCCCTATATATATATATATATATATATATATATATATATATATATATATATATATATATATATAGGGAGAGGATCATTTGAGAACCAATTTGATTTGAGAACTAAAAAGAACTAATTTGAGCTACAAGTTTATTTACATGTATCCCCCTTCCCATGAATTATAGTGGTCCCCCCTGAAATGTGTGGTTGATATTTAGTTCTCAAAAGTTCTCAAAACAAAAAGTTCTCATTAGAACCTAACCCTATATATATATATATATATATATATATATATATATATATATATAGGTTTCGGATCAAATGCGACACCAAGTTTTCCCTAAGTCCGGTGCGGCACATTTTGGGCCTTTAGATCAAGTGGATGGATGGATAAGATTGAAGGAGATGAGAGAGAAGGAGTGGAGGGAATCAAAAAACTGGAAGGGTAAATCTGGAAAAACATATTTATTCAAGTTCCCCCCAATTTTTAAACGACAATAACTTTTTCATACGACATTATTTTCGAAAACGAATTTCACCATAATTCTAGTCGTGATTTTATCTTTAATTTGAGACTAAGTTTGCTCGATTTGGAGAAAAAAAAAATTTCACGTTTTTTACGACGTTTTTCAGAACGTTTTTTTTTTTTTTTTTTTTGGATTCTCCTAGTAGCGATTTATGACCCTGCAAACTTTCAGACCTTAATTCGAAGTGTAGGCATTTTTTTTTTAATTTTTTAGTTCAGTTTTGTACACTGTGCTGGTCTATGCTGGTCAGTGCTGGGTCAGTGCTGTGTCAGTGCTGTGCTGGTCATGCTGGTCTGTGCTGGCTGTGCTGGTGGAATTG
>JBCNJP010000435.1:0-24311 GCA_039602395.1 Deinandra increscens subsp. villosa
CTTATTTGGGTCTTTCTGGAGGCATGCTTTCAATTTGGGATACGAGAGTGTTTAAGAAACTTGATACCATTCTTTTGGACCACCTTCTGATTGTTAAAGGGGTTTGGCTGCCCGTCCCTTTAGACTGTTACATGATTAACGTCTATGCTCCCCAGCTGGAATCCCGGAAAAAGCATCTATGGAATTCTATCATTGATTTCATGTCTCAGAACCAAGGTACTTTTGTTATTTTCGGTGACTTCAACTCTATCCGAAAACCTTCTGAAAGGATTGGTTCGACTTTTTCTGCTACTAATGTGAATAACTTCAACAGTTTCATTTGTGACAGCGGTCTTATTGATATCCCTCTTGGCGGTTTTAATTTTACTAGATTCGATGCCAAAGGGAGAAACGCCAGTAAACTTGATAGGTTCCTGGTTTCCCCGGATATTCTCAATGGCTTCAAAAATCCAGAAGGTGTTGTTCTTGATTACAATATCTCCGATCATCGCCCGATTTTGTTGAGACACTCTAGTAAAGATTTCGGTCCTACTCCTTTCAAATTATAATTATTGGCTCAATGACGATGAATTAGATAAGGTTGTAGAGACATCTTGGAACAAGCCGATCTCTCATTCGTCTTACATTATTTCTTTCATGAATAAGTTAAAAAGACTCAAAGAGGACAATAAATCTTGGCGAAGAAATAAAGTGAATCCTTTGGCTCAAATTGATGTTTTACAAAAGGAGCTTAGCGATATTGATATCATGATTGATGGGAATTTTGCTTCCATTAATGACATAAACCGTAGATTGGAGATTAAAAAGAATGTGGATGTGTTGGAGAAAAACTTACACGAGGATCTTGCTCAAAAAGCTAAGTTGAAATGGGGTAAACTCGGCGATGAAAATTCTAAGTTCTTTCATGGTATCATCAACAAAAGACATAGATTATTGGCCATCAATGGGGTTATGTCGGATGGAGTATGGTACGAGGACCCTAAAGATAACAAGGATAGGTTTGTAAAGAATTTCTCCTTCAAATTTAAAAAAGCTACTGTTCGAAATTTGATCCAACGAAGCAACAGGTTCAAATCGCTTTCTGTTTTGTCACGGCACTCTTTAGAGGTGATTGCCTCGCTTAACAAAATTAAACTTGCTATATGGGATTGTGGCTCGGACAAATCACCGGGTCCAGAGGCTTCACTTTCGGTTTCGTCAAAAGATTTTGGGACCTCCTTAATCACGACATTTTGGAGTTTATACGCGAGTTCTTTGAAACATCCAACCTCTGTCTTGGATGTAATGCTTCCTTAATCATGCTTCTTCCAAAATCCCACCTGAAAATGCGTGGGCATCGGATCGTCTACTCGACTCAGCTATTTGAACATCGAAACGTAATTAACTGATTGTTTTATTGATCAACGAAGAACAATTACAATCAGTAAACACTCAGAAACAGACTCAGAGAAACACACTCAGAAACACACATTTAACAGTAATCTATCACGCTCAGAACTCACTATTACAATGTCCAAACTCCTATATATACCCAGCTGGCCGAGCCTCGTCCGAACCTCAGGTTCGGGCAGTCCGAACTTCAGGTTCGGACCTAGTTCGGCCACTCAGACTTTGGCTTGATCTTGAACATTTCTTGATACTTCACACGATGCACATATCAGGTATCAACAAACTCCCCCTCGTCGTGTGCAGTATCTTTTCAACATCATCAATTCTGTATCTTCAATCAAGCTCCCCCTCAAGTGTAGAATCCGTTCGTTCAATGATATGAATCTTTGAACAAACTCATCCTCAACTCGATCGTAGCTTAATCTTGAATACTTTGACGACATCTGATGTTTCTCTGATCTTTTATCAACAACCTTCAGAAGAATTGAAGTCGTGATATCTTGCACATAGAAACCTGCTCAAACATTTAAATAATCTTGGCGCAAAATGTCTCTTTGAGACTCCAAGATATGATTTTGAAGATCGATTTGTATCACGTGTTGATTAGATCGAAAATAATGCAGAAATAAAATCTTTTTGGCTTTTAGAAAGATTATCATAAAATCTTTTTGAATTTTCAAAGTTTATATTAAAACACACCAAAAATCTTTTTGTACTTTTCTTGAAATGAAATGAAATTGCATACAGAATCAAACACTATTTTTGGTATAAGAAAGATCACTATATGGGATCATATTGGTTATAACGCACTGAACCACACTTCAATTTCAATTAGTTGAAGCACACAAGTCATGCTAATTGCCAGTATAATTTATCCATATTAAACTCAGACAAAATCATACCCATAACATCTGGATATGTTAAGATATTGATTAGATTTACTTTGACGAGTGTACCCCACACTATCAGACATATTCAGACATTTTCTGTTTTTCTTTCCTTTTTCCTTTTTTTTTTTGTGATAGCACTTATGAAATTTCACAATGCATAATTTTTTTTATGATATAGTCAACTGTGTTCCATGCAAAAAGAAATAAGAACGTTAAATCGTCTACCTTAAGGTCGATCTTTCGATACGCAGATAAGACCTCGGATTTAACAAAATAAGAAAATAAAACAAGTTGAATTGTATAACTCAACAACAATCAGGTCGGTACTCCCGTACACTCAGAGAAAGTTCGATGAATTATACGAAACACCAAAGAAAATAAAGCAGAACATCAAACGAACACCAATCAGGTCGATCTTTCGATACGCAGAGAAAGGCCGATCGTTTGACAAAATAAAGAAAATCAAACAAGTTTAAATCTTTGCAAAATGAACGCATGTATACACAGTGACTTCTCATTATTATTTAACACTTATTTTTCGTTTTTTGTAACAAAATATGCATCAAGATGTTATCCACTTGGTCAAGCATTAGTATTTAATGTATATCACATCTGAATACTTTTTGATTTGTCAAGCCTACCAAACACATCAAGCAATGCTTTTACTCAAAAACTTCAAAAACTCCCCTATTCACCTTCTTCCCATAACATGCTTTTACTCAAAAACTTCAAAAACTCCCCCTTAAAATGAAAACTCTATTTTTGGCTTTTTGAGAAAAACTGGTAAGCAAAGAAAAATACTCAATCAACACGTATATGTTGCAGTTTGAATTTCAGAAAATTTGCAGAGTCGAAAAATTTGTCATGAAATTTAAGTTATGCAGAATACTCCGCCATCAACAACTTTGCAATCGTCGATAGGTCTTCTAGAAGTACCTGCACACTGGGCAAACTTATCAGTTCAAAAACGACCCGAAGCGAATCGTTTCTGGTCGACCAGTGTCTTGATTTTGCTTAGAAACCACATTAGGTTTCCATTGCTATTGTTTTGGTAAGTCAGTTGTTGATGAACCATCCACAAGTGACTGTGATGTTGAACCTACATTTTGAGCTGTTTGAAACATTGGAACAAAACGTTTTTGTTTATGAAAGAATATAGGCTCAACTTCATCAAAAACTCTGCCTTGTTCATCAAAGAACTTTGTGTTGGCAGGTTTACCAAAAACTGGTTTCGGATGAAACCTCTTGGGTGAATCAGCAGGTAGTGGATAATCTTTTGCCATATGCCCTGGTCGGCGGCAAACATAACAAATTCGTTTTGTTTTATCCCACTTTTTATGTACCTACGAAGAATAACACATATGAATATCTCGATCATGATCAGAGTTAGAACTATATACCTGATGTCTATGATCATCCACCCATTTAGATGTTGGGCTTCGAGATGAAGAACCATCAGAAGAAACTTTGTCTTTCACAAAAACTTCAGAAATCTTCTGATCATCAACACAATGAAGAGGAAATTCTTTATCAGAGAAAAGTTGATCTGAACCTTTAAGCTTGTAGAATCGCTCAGGTTGAACTTTGTCTGCTTTGAACACTTCCTTCTTCACTTGCTTCATCTTAAGCTTCTTCAAGTTTTGTGATACAGATGCTGGAACCTCCTCAGTTTTATCTGTCTTCTCATGAAAACCCAAACCAACTGTCTCGAATTACGGAACATGCCCTTTAATCGATTTTATTACAAATGATGCCCCTCGTTTGAAACATAGGTTTCAAATAACACCCTTTCTTAACTTTCCATCCATATAATACCGTTACACTAACGGTATTTTGGTTATTTTCACCAAAAAATTCAAAAAATTGTCTTTTTAGAGGGTAAATTGTAAACTTTAAAATATAAAGGTACTTTTTTTAATTTTGAAACTTTAATCCATGTAAGCCCTTCCATCTCACCTTCTCCACCCTTCTCTACCAGACCACCGCACGACCACCCTCCCTCGATTGTCCAGACCATCTCACCACCACCCTCTCACGGCGGTTTCCCCTCTCCAATAGCAAAGTCAAATCACCCTCTAACAGTCGCAACCACCATCTAGCGCCACTAATTCTTGTTGTCCGGTGGCTCTCAATATTACATCTTATAGATCTGGAACGAAACCTTACCGGCGTTCTCCGCCTACACCACCGTTCTCCAAACCTACGAAAAAAACTCACGCTTCAACACCACCTCAACCCCCAAACCCGCCCTTATCATAACCCCCACCACCGAATCACAAGTCCAGTCCGCCGTCATCTGCGCCGTTAAATCCGGCGTCCAGATTAAAATCCGTAGCGGCGAACACGACTATGAAGGGATCTCGAGTCGGTGAATGCCGGTGAACGAGGTTACCCATGTAAGAACTGTGTGGTCATGAGGAGTTCAACGGTGGTCTCAGAGCCGATTAACATCGTGTATAGCAACCAGAAATTGGGTTAGAATGTCGCCGATGGGGTTCCTTATGTTTGCTGGGTTTACGTTGCAATAAAGAGTTGTTATGGTGAGGATGATGAGTTGTAATGGGCCCCACTCAAATAAAAATAAAAAACATTTAAATAACAATGTTTATTAAAATGACAAAAATACCTTTATATTTTAAATTTTACAATTTACCCCCAAACAATTAATTAACGGATCTTTTTGGATGGAAAGTTAAGAAAGGGTGTTATTTGAAACCTATGTTTCAAACGAGGGGCATAATTTGTAATAAAATCGATTAAAGGGCATGTTTCGTAATTCGATACATACATAAAGGGCATAACATGTAATTTACTCTTCCAGAAACCTTCCCCTCAGATGTAAAATGCCCATGCTTTGCCAATCGAGAAAATTCAGCTTTGCCTTCAGACACATTCTTTTGATCGTAGAAAATCTTCTCATCAAACTCCATCTTGTCACTTGAAGTCGCTGATTTCTCATTGTCAGCAGAAGATGATCCAGAAACAAATTTTGGTGCTGGAAGAACCTCAGATTTCTTTTCCTTCTTCTTTTTATTGTTCTTGTTTTTCTTTGTTGATACAATCTTCTCTTCTTCCGAAGTAGATGATGAAACCTTGGAATAATCAAAATCATGAACTTGTTCTTTCACTTCTGTAAAGGCTTCTTTGATGTGAGCAAGGGGGGATGCAGTTTTATCAAACATCTTTTCAAAATTCTCATCCTTAGTAAGAAAACTTGTAAACACTTGAGAATTAGAAACATTGTTCAGCAGTCGAGTTGCATCGATGACTTGAATTTTAAGATCAGAAATTTTTTTTGAGCTTCAGCTACCTCCTTTTCGGTAACAATCAAACGTTTTGCAACTTTATGAGTTTCATATTTTTGCATGCGAAGATTGTCAAGTCCTTCATGTAACTCCTTCTTCAATTTATCTTCATTGCGTTTTTGAATTTCCAAATTGGCCTTTTGAACTTTATTAACACTAACCAACTCCCGCTTCTCATCCAACAACTTTTCCATGTCAACTTGATATGCTTCAATCTTAGCAGCAGATTCTTCAGCATTCTTTGTAGGCAAATCAAGCTTGACTTTAGATTTGTCAAATAAATTCTGAAAACCAGTAGCAGTATCCTCTGCTTCATCCTTCCATTTCTTGACTTCTTTCACCAACTCATCACTTTCTTCACAGATCTTAGCTTTTGCAGCTTCAACATCTCTTTTATTTTGTTTAGAAATTTCTAAAACTTCATTCAGCAATTTGATCTCTTTAAGCAGACATTCATTCTTCATACCCAATTCCTTCTCATTTTCCTTAGAAATTCCCAACTCCGAACTAATCATTTTGAAATTAGCAGTAACTATTTTAACTTCTTCAATCAAAAATTCTTTTTCTTTCATCAAGGCTTCAATTTTAGACTCAAATTTCTCACTCTCAGCAGCGTCATAAGAACTCGAATCAGAATAATAATCATCTTGCTCATGTGTGACAATTAATGCTGATGTATCATATCCAAAATGTTGACCCCAATCATAAACACCATCATGTTGAGCTGTCAAAGTTGTTGTCTTGCTTGTGTTACTAGTAGATGGTTGAGTAAAACCAGGCTTGGGTGATTGAGTAAAACCAGGCTTGCTTGCATGTGCATGTTGACAATCTTTTGCAAAATGTCCAAGCTACGTACATTTATAACATTTTAACTTTGACTTGTCAAAACCCAATTTATCACCAGAAACATTTCTTCCATGTTTCTTAAAGAACCTCTTCGATCTTTGACATAACATGGCATATTCCCAAGATATATCCAATTCAGTTAATTGATCATCATCAAGTGCATCAAGATCATCGCTGGTTAACTTTGCATCAGCAACATTCTTGATAATCAAACCAAAAGATGATGAGATCAATGCAGAAATCATTTTAGCACAATCATCTGTTGATTCAGCAGAAAAGGCATTCTGACTTGATAAATTTGGAATTGTAAAGCTACAACCCCGTGAAGAATTGTTATCAGAATTATCAGAAATTCCAGTCAAGAAAGTTGTACTTGATGCAGAACTCAAACTTGGCTTAGCTTTAGCATTCATACTAGCAGTATTCTCACCATGATACAACTCAGGATTTTGTAATGTAGCAGTAGACTCGTTTGAAGTCATCATCTCCATCTCTCTAGCATGAAGTTTTCCAGTTAAATCATGTATTGATAAAGCAGAATACTCTTTGTCATGAGTAAGTAATAACACATAATACTCCCATTTTTCTGGTAATGCTTCCCTTAATTTCTCTTTCAATTCCTCCTCGGTCTTTTCAATGTTCACCACCTTCATTTCACTAATCAAAAGTGCAGGAATAGTTTCTTTATCATAATATTGAAAGTTTTCAAATTCTTTGTTTAGCACTTTTCTTCTGCTCTTCTTGTATTGATCATTGCCTTCGCATCTAGTAGATAATGCATCCCACAACTGTTTTGACTTTTTGCAAGTACTAAACTGATGCAACAACTCAGTGGGCAGAGCCATTGTTAGATAACCATAGGCTTTTTCTTCAAGCTCGTAGAGTTTTCTTTCATCACCATCAAAATCTTGAATCCTTTTAAAATCACCATTTTCTTGTGGATGCATGTAAAGTTTGCGAATCGGAATCCATAAATCCACATTATTTGTGCTGATGTAAGCTAAAAAACATTGTTTCCAATTGTGATAATCTTCCAACTTAAAAAATTTAGGAACTTTCTGACTTGTTCCGATTTCGTTATCAAAATTTAGCATAGTTTGCATCGCGCTCTGCATTGCGGCAAAAGCTTGAAATTCCGACATTGTTAAAAAACTTTTAAATCTGGTCGCCGAACTTGCTCCGAACCTATCACTGTCCTCCGAACTTTCTCCGAACCTAGAACTAATGCCCGAACTCTGTCCGAACTTGCTCCGAATCAAAAACCATTGTCCGAACTTTGACCGAAACAAAGTAGCTCCGATCTATCACCGATCTACCTCCGAACCTCGACCGAACTAAACCGAAACTCCGAACTCTGATCAAGACAGACCGAACTCTCACCGAAGACTCACCGAATGTGGTCCGAACTTCAAGTTGGGGGCGGTTACACCGAACCTGAATAGTGAGCTCCGAACCTCAACTTCATTTTTCAAAAACGCGCGAAAACAAACTGTTTTGGCTAAAAATTACTTAAGTTGAATTAGCAAAGTTTGAACCAAATTTTGAATGTGAGGTTAGGTGTCTCGAATTCAGATGTGAAAACGATTTGAAATAATCCTGGGACAACAGTAGAATTCCAGGGTCAAATAACCAGAATCCTGGGTAAAAACTTAGGTCTATTTATGAAATCAGTTGAGAAACTTTATCAACACAAATGTAACCAGAAATGTAAGTAGGAACACCGAGATTTTGACTAGGGAAAAGCCCTTAGCCCTTAGATGTCTCTAAGGCGCCGCCGGCATAAAAACCCCGGGTAGCGATAACACACGCTACCAATTTATTGATCACTGAAAAAGTCGAGTACAATGTGTTCGCAAAGAGAGTAATACGAGAATACAATCAGTAAAGCTCGAATGAGCTGAAAATGAATGACTAAAGGTCCTATTTATACTCCGAGAGCTCCAAGGACTCGTCCGATATTCCAGGGGTCTTCAACTGTTCTTCCGATATTTCAGGGATCCTCCCTCCAACGTCTCTTTCCGTTAGTTGACCGAGTTTCCAGCCAACTGACTTTGACCACGTGCTAAATGAGTCTTCAGCTTTCCTTATTCGACCGTTTGAGCGACTTTGTCAACCTGTTGTCTCTTAGATAAAAGCACGAGATACGTTAGTAACGAAATCCTAGCATGCAGGGTCATATCCTCATGCTGGGTCATTGTAAAAATAAGGGCAATCCTTGGATTAGATCATATAAGTGTAAATTAAAACAAAGGTAAACCTTCCCGTTTGATGTTAATCATCCTGGGTCATCGAACATTACCTGTCAACATCCAGGGTCATACAATTCCTAGGTAATACCTGCCCCTGGATTATTAGCCGAGAATTCAGGGTACAACAATTGCCCCCAAATTTTCGCAAGTGGATAGAACTTACAGCTGTGAAAATTTGAATTTTTGGGTCACATCACCCCTTATCTTTAATCGTGTCCGTTAATTTCGCATCCATGATGCCACGTTTCGAGCGACTTCCCATCACCTCTGCAACTTCTTCTTTTCTTTAAATACTACCTTTAACCCCTCCTCTCTTTTCACACAAATTTTTCGAGAGCAAGGGTTTTCCTCCGACGCTTCCAGCTTCCGATTTTCTCCACTCAGGTAAACTTCTGCTCCAAACTTTTCCATCATTCCCCGATCATGACCCGTAAGAAAATACGAGCAGAGACGGCGGCTGAGGAGACTGGAATCGAGGATTTCCTCGATCAGTTTTACTTGCAGAGCCGAGCACTCGAAGCTTGCACCTTTACCGACGACGACATTGCTGCATTGTTGTCGTCGGGCCTTTTCCCCGAATCCGCTGAGATCAAACCCTTCGACAAAAGGGTTCGATCGGATTTCTGTTCTGAGACCTGGGTCTGCTTTCCTTTCACCCCTTTCTCCATGGGCCTTTCCTATCCTTTCTCCGGCCTTCTGGCCGAGTTTTTCAAGGCCACCGGTCTTGCCTACGCCCAAACCCTACCTATCATTTGGAGGATCCTGGGTACCATCGATCGGTTGAACAATGAGTTCGATTCCCTGGTTGGTCTGCCTGAGCTGGCCCTGGGTTATGAACTCAAATCTCACGGCAACAATCGATTTCTATTCAAAGCCTTGAGTAAAGAGGTTTAGATGATTCCTCGGGCTTCCTTTTTTGAGGAATGGAAAGGGAAATTTTTCTTTGTCAAGAGGTCCACAATTCCAGGAGGGATGAGCATTCCAGTTAGATGGAAAGTAGATGGTAGGTTTTTACCTGCATTAGGGATTAGGATTTTATTCTATTCAAATACTGACCTTGGATTTTTGTTCTGCAGTTCCCAGTTTAAGCTCCATAGGACCCGCAAATTCTGGGACGTTCGAGAGATTTGAAGCTTTCCTCAGCATCAACGAGGTGGACCGAGAATTCAGGACGGACCTCCACCAAGCTGCTTCATCTACCTCCCACAGCATGTCAAGTTGTAAGTATCTTGGTACTCTGCCTCTCGGACCTAGGATTTTCTCTGGATTCTGTTAATTTCTTATGCTTTTTCAGCTGCTGCCACTCCCGTTAACCTGGAAAACATCGATCTGGACGACTTTCTGCTAGGTGACTCCGAGCAGGACCTGCAAGTCATTACCTCTGTGAAGGCCGAACCAATGACGGCTCCCAAAGCTCCTCCCTCCAAGACTTCTGGTACTAAGCGCAAGACCAGAGCCACTGCCACTGCTTCTGCTCCCGTTGTGCAATCTCTGGAGAACCTGGATGCCACCGAGCTCCGTGCCCATGCCGAGGCCTCTTCCCGTCAAGTGAGTTAATCCTGGGTACCCCTGAATTTTCTACACGGTAAACAATTCAAGGTCATAAATGTTAATAGCATTACCTTCTCTTGCAGATTGCTAGCCGATTCGTGGAGATGGTCTGGGCCGCTGAGAAGCGAGCCCAGGATGCTGAAGCTGCTGCTAAGAAGGAAGTTACTGCCCTGACCAAGGAGCTGAACTCGCTCAGGATAGTGGCCAACAAGAACCTGGGTCTAGTGCATGATCTTGAGAAGAAGGCAGTGGAGGCACGGGCTGCGCATGAGTCTGCCTTAGCCGCTAAGGGCGATGAAGGCAAGCTCATCGCTCGCATCTCCCTTTTCCAGTGCAGCCTGAAAATGGCGAAGGAGGCAAGGGATTTGGGGTTTCAAAACCCCAACTGGGATGTGTCCGACTGGGCAAAGAAACTGCGCAATTTAGGCGCCACCATCCCTGCAGTGTGTGACCCTGAAATCGGCCCTGGATCCAGCAAAAGCACCCCATCCAAGGGCTCCGCTGGTCACGCCATGGATATCGACCAGCCCAAGGGAGGAGAGCAGCCGACCCGGGACCCGAAGGCAGCAGAGAAGGCAGCGGAGGAGAAGGAAGCGAAGGAGGTGCCCCAGGATGAAGCTTGAAGAACAGGGGTCACCTTCTTATGTTTTGTGGTTGATGTTTGTTTGAAAACAATTTTATTTTTATGCATGTGATGGTATACCGGATGATGTTTCCCGGTACATAATTTGTTTAAGACAATGGCCCACCCCTGGATGCGATATCCAGGGTCTTTTGACATGTCCCAATCTGGGAAGTCCGGAGCTTTTCCGGGCCCAGGTTGGGTTTTATTAATATAACTGCTTTATTTACATACCCGTGTTTGACATATTTGAATGATATTTGCAATATATGGAACGGTTCTAGGGTTTACCTTGATAATCCTGGGTTGCCCCCAGGATCTTAGGATTCCTCGTAGCTATAGCAAACTTGTGAATGTTTCCTGTAATAGGAACATATCAATCAGAATTAACTAGATAAGGAGTTAATCTTCTTGGGCTTTGACCGTTATGACCCTGGATTAATAATCCTGGGCCACTAGGCAATCTTTGAATTGTTTCTGGGGTCAAGCCCTTAAATACTGGGGTCAAACCCGGTGCCGTACCGGCGAACTGGGGTCAAGCCAGGTGCCGTACTGGCGAATTCTAGGGACCACCTCAAGCCGTACTGGCGAACTAGGGTATTGCCTCGGGTGTCTTAAGTTGGTACGTTAGCACCAATCCGTCTTGAAAACGCGTTAATCGTTTTAAACCTTGAGAGATCCGCATATGTCCCTGGATTGCAAGGTTGCCACCAATGCTGTTAACACGGATGATCTCACAATCCCAGGGTTTCATACTTGGGTCACGTGCGTCTCGGGCGAGGCAAAAATTGCCAACGTGCGCTCCAGGCGAGGCGTGATAGCCCATATTCGGATGAAGGACGTATAATCCTTAAACCTTAGGAATGGGTTTAAAATTTACCCATACGGAAGTGAGATGGCCAATCCCAATACTTAGGAGAAATACATTTGTTGCATTTGATTTGGAGTACCTTGAGTATTCTTTGCTTCGTATGCCTTGAATTTCCGAACACCCTGCACCTTGAATACCTTGAATCCTGGGATACCCTGGATTTTAGGCAATCCGTCTTGCAAAACATAGATCTTAGCGAATTCAAAACATTAAATAACAATTTTAAAAAATGAAACGTAACACGTAATTAATATCAGAGACTAAATAATGGACGTAAAACACATAAGGAAAATGAGTAAATTGAGTGAAAAGAACTGACCTGAATTTCCATTGCGAAATTTCAAAATAAAACACATACCTGAGCAAGTGAATCCTGGGACAGTAGGCCTTACATGAAATATGCTTTGAGATGTATCGCATTCCAAGGTCTTGGCAATAGGTCTCCTTCCATACTAGCCAGCCAATATGCCCCCTTACCAGCTTCGGAATCAATCAAATAAGGACCTTCCCACTTAGGGGCTAATTTCCCGTCTCCTGGATTTGTTGTGTTCTGAAATGCCTTTCTTAGGACCAGGTCTCCCACCTTGAATCTTCTGATCCTTACATACTTGTTATAGGTCTTCGAAATTCTTTGCTGATATGCTGCCATTCTCCAAGCCGCCTGATCTCTCATCTCATCCAGGGTATCTAAGTCTTCAATCAGGGACTGGTCATTCAAATCCTGGGTCTGGCCATTGATCCTGAATGTTGGGATCACCATTTCCGTCGGGATGACTACTTCTGTGCCGAATACCAGGGAATATGGGGTTTGACCCGTGGCATTCTTGGAGGTAGTCCTATCTGCCCATAATGCTAAGGGCAATTCTTCTGCCCATCTTCCCTTCTTCTCCTTCAGTCTCTTCTTCAGGTTGTTTATGATGATCTTGTTGCTTGACTCAGCTTGGCCATTGGCTTGAGGATGTACTGGAGTTGATGTTATCATCTTGATGCCCCAGGATTCACAGAATCCTGTGGTCCTACCTCCAATAAATTGAGAGCCATTATCACAGACAATCTCAGATGGCACTCCAAACCTTGTCAGTATGTTTCTTTTAATGAAGGATATAACCTCCTTTTCCCTGACTTGAACGTATGCTTCGGCTTCAATCCATTTCGAGAAGTAATCTGTCATTGCTAACATGAATACCTTTCCTCCAGGGGCCTTGGGTAGCTTACCAACGATGTCCATCCCCCATTTCATGAAGGGCCAAGATGCTGGAATTGGGTATAGCGGCTCTGCAGGCTGGTGAGGCACATTGGCGTGTCTTTGACATGCGTTACATTTCTGAGAAAAATCCAAGGCATCTTTTCTCATTGTTGGCCAATAATACCCCGTTCTTAGGATCTTGGACATCAGGGACCTGCCCCCTGTATGGTTTCCGCAATCACCCTCATGGATGTCTCTGAGAACTTCTTGGGCTTCATCCTTCTCCAAACATCTCAAATACGTACCTGCAAAAGATTTTTTATATAGTATATTTTTTATAATTACATACCTGGCTACTCTTATCCTGAATGCACGGGCGTCTTTTTCAGTTTCTGGTATAGTACCATCCTGCAAATATTGAATAATCGGCCTAGTCCAGGATTCCTTAGTAGAATCCTGGGTACTGGATACCAGGGTCTCACCTAGTGTGTCAAAATCCTGGGAATCCATACCTTGGTCTATGGCCGGTGTTAGTATGTGAATAATAAGAATATGAGTATCTTCAAGTGTTTTGAATGCTGAACCTAAGTTCGCTAGTGCGTCTGCTTCAGCATTCTCTTCCCTTGGTACTTGTTGGATGTTAAAATTTTGAAAATCCTGGGACATTCGTTTTACCACTTCCAAGTACTTGACTAATTTCTCCCCCTTAGCTGCATAAGAGCCATTAAAATGGTTAGCTAAAAGAAGAGAGTCTACATATACCTGAATGTGTTGAATTCCCAGGTGTAATGCTAGGTGTAACCCAGCAATTAGGGCTTCATACTCGGCTTCATTGTTAGTTGCTTGAAATCCACATCTAACAGCCTGGGGTATCATGTCCCCCTGTGGCGATTTCAGTACTATTCCAAGGCCTGTCCCCCTGATATTTGATGCTCCATCAGTGAACAAGGTCCAGCACCCTGAATTTTCCTCTTGTTGAAGCTGCTGCAATTCATGGTCTGCTTCTTGTTATATGTCGGTACTGAAATCAGCCACAAAATCAGCTAGAGCCTGAGATTTTATAGTTGTTCTGGCCTCGTAGATCAGATCATATGCACTGAGCTTCACCGACCACTTAGCCATTCGACCCGACATTTATGGTTTTCGCAAAACAGACTTTATAGGGTAGTTAGTTCTAACATGAATTGTATGAGTTTCGAAATAATGTCTAAGTTTAGTAGATGCCATACATAGGGCTAATATAAGTTTTTCAAGGTGTGAGTACCTGGATTCAGCATCAAGTAAACTCTTACTTACATAATATATAGGGTGTTGCTGACCTTCTGCGTCTTTGGTTAAGACCGCACTTACCGTATTTCTGGACACTGCCAAGTACAGGGACAGGGGTTCCCCTGGATTAGGCTTCATTAACAAGGGTGCCGTGGATAAATATGCCTTCAAATCCTGGAAAGCTTTCTCGTGTTGCTCCTTCCATTCGAATTACATGTTTTAACCTATATAATATACTAAACCTATTGTGACGAGATGTCGCCACCTAGGGTTTTCATGAGGCGCCAATTTTTTCCGCTTAAGTTATGGTGGCGACAAATCGCCACGATAGGTGAAAATTCAATATTTTTCTCTCGAACCCTTCGGTGACGATAAGTCGCCACTTTAACTTACCCTTTAGTGGCGACAAAAGTCACCACCTCAGCTCTCGCCACTAAAACCTCATTTTCTTGTAGTGCAAGTAGATCTGCCCCCATGATGTTAAACCAGTTAAGCTATGTAATTTATGTTTCTTGGATCTACCCTGTATGAAATATATAGATTCACCCCTACGCATATATTTATATTTCCACTAAAAATTTAAAATTTATTGGGTAACCTATGAACCTGGTGGATCCTTAATGGATATGCCCTGTCCTTAAGATGAAAACATGATGAAACCTTGTATGCACATTGTTATCCATGATTATTATATGATTAAGCATGTTAGAATAATTAAGTTATCCATTATCTGACCTTATTCGATTTGCATGAATATATATATATAGGGTTAGGATCATGCGAAAACACATATATATAGCGAAAACGTGAAAACACATATTAAAACCTCTATAACTTCTTCATACGTTAATATTTTTTTAAAAACATTTGCACCAAAAGTCTCAGAATTATGTTATATTCAATTATAGAAAAAAACATTTTAAAAAATTAACGTTTCATTTTTTTTGTGTATACTTTTAGCATACGTTAATATATATTTTTTCTAAGTCGCATCATATATCTTATATTTCTGTTATTTTTTTCGTATTTTTTTAATGATGCACATGTATTACACAAAAAAAAAACTCATACGTGTGGTATACATTAATATTTTTAAAAAGAAATTGCACCCTAATCTTATAGTTGTATTATCTTTAGATCTAAAGAATAAATAATATTTTATAATTTTTTTAAGTCTATGTTGCACATGTGCACTATCTAGCATTATTATTAGTACCATAAATGTTTTAGTGTTTTTTTATAATTTTTTGACATAAGGAGTGTTTTTTCACATGACAATTCGTCTTTGTGCAATACTAATGATAACGATGATGCACATGTGCATCACACGTAAACATACGAAACGTTAAATCTTTTCTAATTTTTTTTCTAGAATTAACGATAACAAAATTTTAAGACTTTTGCTGCGAATTTTGTGAAAAAACATTAACGTATGAAAACGTTATGTAGGTTTTAATATTGGTTTTCACGTTTTCGTAATAAAATGTGTTTTCACAGGATCCTTACCCTATATATATATATATATATATATATATATATATATATATTGTGAAAAGTTCATTGTAGACACCCTCATAAATGTAGACATATAGACACCTTATTTCACCATTAGATCTCTTGATCTAATGGTTGTGATTAATTTTACTTTTTCTTTTTTCTCTTTCTCTTTTTCTCATTATTTAGAAAATTTCACATGTGAAAAAGGGTTGTGAAAGAGATATTTCACATGTAAAAGGGTCTACAATGAACCCCACCATATATATATATATATATATATATATATATATATATATATATATATATATATATATATTAGGACGTCGTGAAGCGAATTGTTAATTGTGTTAGTAATTATTTGCCATCGTATATCTTAGTTCTAGGATTTACCCCCCAATAAAACCTTGATCGTACATATCACCATAACCAATCACCAGCGAGTCGTCGAGTCGATTGTATCGTGAAATTAAAGTATTTTTCTTATTTGTTTCTCTATCTCATTTAGTCGTCAAGGTCGTCTTTGGGGTCTAACCGTCTCGTTACTTGGTGTCATTGTCTGTGCATATCTCCTATACCAGGTGAGTATTCATAGCCCCCCTTCTTTTAAACGTTTTGGGGTGCAACATGTACCATTATCAAGCCAATGTTCTTTGTTTATTACTCAAAACTACATGCGAACTCTATGTTGGTATGTGTGCTCTGGTATGTGAACTTGTGTGATTTATTGTTATGTTATGCTCTATCTATGTCTCGAACTAGATCTCGCGTGACATTAACTGTAAAATCTGGGGTTACAATAATGAATCTATTAGTGTGACGACCCATCTGACTTGACCGGTTTTTGGCGTCGGGTGATTGAAAACCTTATTGTCAGGGTTGGATCATGCACTCCTGTTTGCTCTATCTCATATCCGGTTTATCTTATATTAATGCACTTAAATCACTAGATTACATACCCGTGTTTGACATATTTGAATGATATTTGCAATATATGGAACGGTTCTAGGGTTTACCTTGATAATCCTGGGTTGCCCCCAGGATCTTAGGATTCCTCGTAGCTATAGCAAACTTGTGAATGTTTCATGTAATAGGAACATATCAATCAGAATTAACTAGATAAGGAGTTAATCTTCTTGGGCTTTGACCGTTATGACCCTGGATTAATAATCCTGGGCCACTAGGCAATCTTTGAATTGTTTCTGGGGTCAAGCCCTTAAATACTGGGGTCAAACCCGGTGCCGTACCGGCGAACTGGGGTCAAGCCAGGTGCCGTACTGGCGAATTCTAGGGACCACCTCAAGCCGTACTGGCGAACTAGGGTATTGCCTTGGGTGTCTTAAGTTGGTACGTTAGCACCAATCCGTCTTGAAAACGCATTAATCGTTTTAAACCTTGAGAGATCCGCATATGTCCCTGGATTGCAAGGTTGCCACCAATGCTGTTAACACAGATGATCTCACAATCCCAGGGTTTCATACTTGGGTCACGTGCGTCTCGGGCGAGGCAAAAATTGCCAACGTGCGCTCCAGGCGAGGCGTGATAGCCCATATTCGGATGAAGGACGTATAATCCTTAAACCTTAGGAATGGGTTTAAAATTTACCCATACGGAAGTGAGATGGCCAATCCCAATACTTAGGAGAAATACATTTGTTGCATTTGATTTGGAGTACCTTGAGTATTCTTTGCTTCGTATGCCTTGAATTTCCGAACACCCTGCACCTTGAATACCTTGAATCCTGGGATACCCTGGATTTTAGGCAATCCGTCTTGCAAAACATAGATCTTAGCGAATTCAAAACATTAAATAACAATTTTAAAAAATGAAACGTAACACGTAATTAATATCAGAGACTAAATAATGGACGTAAAACACATAAGGAAAATGAGTAAATTGAGTGAAAAGAACTGACCTGAATTTCCATTGCGAAATTTCAAAATAAAACACATACCTGAGCAAGTGAATCCTGGGACAGTAGGCCTTACATGAAATATGCTTTGAGATGTATCGCATTCCAAGGTCTTGGCAATAGGTCTCCTTCCATACTAGCCAGCCAATATGCCCCCTTACCAGCTTCGGAATCAATCAAATAAGGACCTTCCCACTTAGGGGCTAATTTACCGTCTCCTGGATTTGTTGTGTTCTGAAATGCCTTTCTTAGGACCAGGTCTCCCACCTTGAATCTTCTGATCCTTACATGCTTGTTATAGGTCTTCGAAATTCTTTGCTGATATGCTGCCATTCTCCAAGCCGCCTGATCTCTCATCTCATCCAGGGTATCTAAGTCTTCAATCAGGGACTGGTCATTCAAATCCTGGGTCTGGCCATTGATCCTGAATGTTGGGATCACCATTTCCGTCGGGATGACTGCTTCTGTGCCGAATACCAGGGAATATGGGGTTTGACCCGTGGCATTCTTGGAGGTAGTCCTATCTGCCCATAATGCTAAGGGCAATTCTTCTGCCCATCTTCCCTTCTTCTCCTTCAGTCTCTTCTTCAGGTTGTTTATGATGATCTTGTTGCTTGACTCAGCTTGGCCATTGGCTTGAGGATGTACTGGAGTTGATGTTATCATCTTGATGCCCTAGGATTCACAGAATCCTGTGGTCCTACCTCCAATAAATTGAGAGCCATTATCACAGACAATCTCAGATGGCACTCCAAACCTTGTCAGTATGTTTCTTTTAATGAAGGATATAACCTCTTTTTCCCTGACTTGAACGTATGCTTCGGCTTCAATCCATTTCGAGAAGTAATCTGTCATTGCTAACATGAATACCTTTCCTCCAGGGGCCTTGGGTAGCTTACCAACGATGTCCATCCCCCATTTCATGAAGGGCCAAGATGCTGGAATTGGGTATAGCGGCTCTGCAGGCTGGTGAGGCACATTGGCGTGTCTTTGACATGCGTCACATTTCTGAGAAAAATCCAAGGCACCTTTTCTCATTGTTGGCCAATAATACCCCGTTCTTAGGATCTTGGACATCAGGGACCTGCCCCCTGTATGGTTTCCGCAATCACCCTCATGGATGTCTCTGAGAACTTCTTGGGCTTCATCCTTCTCCAAACATCTCAAATACGTACCTGCAAAAGATTTTTTATATAGTATATTTTTTATAATTACATACCTGGCTACTCTTATCCTGAATGCACGGGCGTCTTTTTCAGTTTCTGGTATAGTACCATCCTGCAAATATTGAATAATCGGCCTAGTCCAGGATTCCTTAGTAGAATCCTGGGTACTGGATACCAGGGTCTCACCTAGTGTGTCAAAATCTTGGGAATCCATACCTTGGTCTATGGCCGGTGTTAGTATGTGAATAATAGGAATATGAGTATCTTCAAGTGTTTTGAATGCTGAACCTAAGTTCGCTAGTGCGTCTGCTTCAGCATTCTCTTCCCTTGGTACTTGTTGGATGTTAAAATTTTGAAAATCCTGGGACATTCGTTTTACCACTTCCAAGTACTTGACTAATTTCTCCCCCTTAGCTGCATAAGAGCCATTAAAATGGTTAGCTAAAAGAAGAGAGTCTACATATACCTGAATGTGTTGAATTCCCAGGTGTAATGCTAGGTGTAACCCAGCAATTAGGGCTTCATACTCGGCTTCATTGTTAGTTGCTTGAAATCCACATCTAACAGCCTGGGGTATCATGTCCCCCTGTGGCGATTTCAGTACTATTCCAAGGCCTGTCCCCCTGATATTTGATGCTCCATCAGTGAACAAGGTCCAGCACCCTGAATTTTCCTCTTGTTGAAGCTGCTGCAATTCATGGTCTGCTTCTTGTTGTATGTCGGTACTGAAATCAGCCACAAAATCAGCTAGAGCCTGAGATTTTATAGCTGTTCTGGCCTCGTAGATCAGATCATATGCACTGAGCTTCACCGACCACTTAGCCATTCGACCCGACATTTCTGGTTTTCGCAAAACAGACTTTATAGGGTAGTTAGTTCTAACATGAATTGTATGAGTTTCGAAATAATGTCTAGGTTTAGTAGATGCCATACATAGGGCTAATATAAGTTTTTCAAGGTGTGAGTACCTGGATTCAGCATCAAGTAAACTCTTACTTACATAATATATAGGGTGTTGCTGACCTTCTGCGTCTTTGGTTAAGACCGCACTTACCGTATTTCTGGACACTGCCAAGTACAGGGACAGGGGTTCCCCTGGATTAGGCTTCATTAACAAGGGTGCCGTGGATAAATATGCCTTCAAATCCTGGAAAGCTTTCTCGTGTTGCTCCTTCCATTCGAATTTCTTGTTTTTCCTCAGGATATCATAAAAGTCCCTGCATCTTTCCGAAGATTTTGATATAAACCTGTTAAGGGCAGCGATTCTACCTGTAAGTCTTTGAACTTCCTTGGTGCTGGTTGGCGATTTCAGGTTGGAAATTGCCCTGATCTGTTCCGGACTTGCCTCTATTCCTCTTTTGGTCACCATGTATCCCAGGAATTTACCTGCTCCGACTCCAAAGTGGCATTTTTCTGGATTCAGCTTCATGTTGTATTTATCCAAGATATCAAAGGAATCCTTGACATCCTGGACATGGTCACTGGTGACCCTGGATTTGACCACCATATCGTCGATATATACCTCCATCGTGTCCCCCAGCTTTTCCTTGAACATCATGTTGACCAATCTCTGGTATGTTGCCCCTGCATTTTTCAGTCCAAAAGGCATAACTATGTAACAATATATACCTGTTGGTGTTATAAATGCTGTATCTTCTTGATCCTGGGGTTCCATCTGAATTTGCTGAAATCCTGAAGTTGCATCCATGAAGGTTAACATTTCATGGCCTGCCGTTGCATCGACCATGGAATCTATGTGAGGTAAGGGGAATGGATCCTTTGGGCATGCACGATTCAGATCCGTGTAATCCACGCATACCCTCCATTTACCATTCTTTTTTCCCACTACTACCACGTTGGCTAACCACTTGGGAAACTTGACCTCTCTGATCATCCCTGCTTTCAGCAATCTGTCCACTTCCTCTTGGATTATGATGTTCTTCTCTGGCGCGAATTTTCTTCTCTTTTGATGTATTGGCCTGAAAGAATTATCAATTCCAAGTTTATGTGTAATAATAGATTTGGAAATACCTGTCATATCGCCATGAGACCAGGCGAAGGTTGACATTCTGGTCCTGAGTAAATTTACTAGTTGCTCTTCTATCGGCCCTGGAATATTCGTCCCAATATAGACCCTTTTTCCTGGATTTGAGGGATCTAGTTCAATAGCTTTGACGTCCTGTTCCCTTGCTTCCAAGGTTTCCCGGGCCTTCTTTTTTAATTGCTATGCTTGCCTTGGTTTAGATGATATCTTCATCGCCGTGGTGTAACATTCCTTAGCTTCTTGCTGATCGCTGTTGATTGTGATCACACCCCAAGGTGTCGGTATCTTCACACATTGATGATATGTTGAGGGTACAGCCCTGTTGTCGTGAATCCAGGGTCTACCCAGGATTACATTGTATCCTGATGGTGCGTCCATCACACAGAAGCGCTGGACCGAATTGAGTCCCTCTACATAGACTGGAAGCTTTACTTCTCCCAGAGTGTTCTTCGTCTCACCACTGAAACCTACAAGTACCGTGGATTTCGAGATGATCTCTGTGTGCGGGATTCCCATCTTGTTCAAGGCTTCTAATTGGATTATGTTTACCGAGCTTCCTCCATCAATCAGAATCCTTTTCACGACGATGTTGGCAATATGAAGAGTTATCACTAGCCCATCGTGATGAGGGTCTATGATGTTGTGTCTATCATCTTCTCCAAATGTAATTTCTTTGAGATCTGGCTGAATAGAGCTCTTCCTGGGTCTTTGGTCCCTGTCTGATTTTGATTCCTTGGCGTGTCTCTTTGCTGCAGAATAAGAAGTACCACAGATATCAGAACCACCAGAAATGAAATGAACTACCTTAGCATCCGGTGGTGGTGATGATGCTCTTTCGGGGTGGTCATCGGAACGTCTATAATCCTGGGACCTTGCATCATTGTCCCTGGATTTCGGATTCTGTTCCCTGGATTTGTCCTTCTTCTTCCCCAATAGTTCCTTTAGATAGCCTTTGCTGAGTAAATAGCTGATCTATCTTCGTAGGGCCATGCAATCTTCAGTTTGATGACCAAAGTCTTCGTGGTAGGCACACCATTTGGACTTGTCCTTCCACGTAGAGGGTTTATCGCTCTTTCTGGGCCATCTTGCCTTGTCGCCGAGATCCTGCATAGAATACATCACACCAGAAACATCAGTAGTAAAGCAATAGTCATTAAAAGAAGGATATTCTTCATCGTCCTCATCTTGTTCCACATTGTTCACTCGGCGCTCATCAGGCCTTGAGTAAGGCTTTGATCTTTGTGACCTAGGATGTGAGGATTCTGACTTTCTGCTGGAACCGTTGAATCCTGGGGAGGACTCATTCTTTCCCAGGATTTTCCTATCCTCCTCCAGTCTAATGAAGCGGAGAGCCCTGTGACGAACTTCATCCATCTTATGACATGGGTTCATGACTAGATCCTCGTAAAACAATGAGTCCTTGTTTAGCCCCATTTTAAAGGCTTGAACTGCAGTCGCCATATCCATGTTCGGGATTTCCAGAGCTTCTCTGCTGAATCTGCTGACGTAGTTCCTTAAGGTTTCACCTGCATTCTGGGTTACCCTATACAGATCACTTGTTAGTTTTTCAAAACTACGACTGCAAGAAAATTGACTGTTAAATAAATTAACTAGTTGTGAAAATGAAGCAATAGAATAGGGAGGAATGTTTAGGAGCCATTTGAGAGCTGCCCCCGTTAAGGTGGACCCAAACCCCTTACATAGGCAGGCCTCCTTAATTTCAGGTGGCATGTGAATAATCTCCATTCTTTCGCGGTATTGCGCCACATGCTCTTCTGGGTCTGTGGTGCCGTCGTAAAGCTTCATACTGGGTGTTTGGAACCTCTTGGGAATCTCTACGTCACAGATTGATGGAGCAAATCTGGACATCCTATGGCTTGAGGGCCCAACCTCAGGAATTGGCTGCACAACTCCTGGCACACTCGAGATCATTTGCTTGAGCTTTTGGATTTCTTGTTCCACAGATGGGCTTATTCCTGAATCCTGCACAGAACTGTTAGTATTAGCATAATGGGTGAAAGGTTGAGGAATGTTACCAATATCCTGGGGTATGCTTGTCCCAGGATTAGTGATCGGCTCTCTGATGGTAGTCATCCTGGACAAATCTGCATGAGCCAATTGAGCAGGGAAGGACGTTGATCTCCAGTTCAGTGGTGCGACGGCTTCGTGTACCCTGGAATTAGTTCCAGGGGTATCGAAATTCAGAATTCTGGGATCGAGCGGCGACGGCTGAGTCGTCGTGGCTCTGGGTAACTCTGATCTCAAGCTGGTCAATTGAGCCATGAATTCCTTGTTCACCTTCTGTTGGAGTTCCATGTGGCGCTCCAACCTACCGAAAGTGGCTAAGATATCAGTATCAGATATAAGGACAGGGTCTTCTTGGATGTTTTCGGTTTCGATCACTTCATGGTTGACCACAGGTCCGTCACTGCGCGTAGCTGAGGTTGAAGCATTAAACCCTGGAGCCGATGAAGTGACTCCACTTGTCGAAATACTGGTCCTTGGACCTGGTTGGTTAACTCCAGTTGTTGAAGCAGTCACGGCAGAAACTGAGACATTCGAGGTGTTCATTTGTGTTGACATCTTTTGATAGATTTTGGCAAAAATCAAGTTTAGGACAAATCTGAAAAGAGTTTGACAAAAAATTGACACCAATTGCCCCACGGTGGGCGCCAAATTGTTTTGGCTAAAAATTACTTAAGTTGAATTAGCAAAGTTTGAACCAAATTTTGAATGTGAGGTTAGGTGTCTCGAATTCAGATGTGAAAACGATTTGAAATAATCCTGGGACAACAGTAGAATTCCAGGGTCAAATAACCAGAATCCTGGGTAAAAACTTAGGTCTATTTATGAAATCAGTTGAGAAACTTTATCAACACAAATGTAACCAGAAATGTAAGTAGAAACACCGAGATTTTGACTAGGGAAAAGCCCTTAGCCCTTAGATGTCTCTAAGGCGCCGCCGGCATAAAAACCCCGGGTAGCGATAACACACGCTACCAATTTATTGATCACTGAAAAAATCGAGTACAATGTGTTCGCAAAGAGAGTAATACGAGAATACAATCAGTAAAGCTCGAATGAGCTGAAAATGAATGACTAAAGGTCCTATTTATACTCCGAGAGCTCCAAGGACTCGTCCGATATTCCAGGGGTCTTCAACTGTTCTTCCGATATTTCAGGGATCCTCCCTCCAACGTCTCTTTCCGTTAGTTGACCGAGTTTCCAGCCAACTGACTTTGACCACGTGCTAAATGAGTCTTCAGCTTTCCTTATTCGACCGTTTGAGCGACTTTGTCAACCTGTTGTCTCTTAGATAAAAGCACGAGATACGTTAGTAACGAAATCCTAGCATGCAGGGTCATATCCTCATGCTGGGTCATTGTAAAAATAAGGGCAATCCTTGGATTAGATCATATAAGTGTAAATTAAAACAAAGGTAAACCTTCCCGTTTGATGTTAATCATCCTGGGTCATCGAACATTACCTGTCAACATCCAGGGTCATACAATTCCTA